>SDVV010014436.1:0-14804 GCA_016164225.1 Gammarus roeselii | reverse complement strand
CCTCAACATGGAACAGAAATAACTATTTTTTCCTTGAACAAAATATTAATTTCTATGTCATTAAAGGCTCGCCAATGTACCTCTGTTTTCTAGATGACAAAAAAAAGTATTTGACCGCGCTAATCACTGGACACTGTTCACAAACTAATTGAAAGGGGGGCGCCTGTGCACTTCGTTGAGCGACTCAAAAACTGGTACGAACAACAACAATGTGCGGTACGGTGGTGAAGCTCAACATCAAATCCGTTCCGAACAATCAATGGAATGATGCAGGGAGGCCTTCAGTCGCCGCTCCTATCCAATGTGTATGTAGACGGCCTACACGAACGTCTCACTCCTAGCCGTGTTGGGTGACATGTTGGCGACTGCTGTATTAACGCAATTTGCTATGCCTACGATATGGTTCACTGGCTCCTCATGTGGATGCCCTTCAAATTATGCTACAAATATGCGTGCCGGAGGCCGCAACGCTAGATATTAAGTACAATACTAACAAATCTATTTGTATGCTAGTAAACCGCGCAATATGCAAGGGTTCCAGTTTTGGATGAATAATGTGTTAAATAGTGCTCAGTTGGATTATGTGGACAGTTTTCCCTAATTAGGTCACTTGATAACAAACGATCGGTGTGAAAAAGCTGATATCTCCAAGCAGCTTCGGAAATTAAACGCGGTTGGCAATCAGCTTATAATGAAATTCAACTTCTGTCCGACAGATGTTATTCAGCTCCATAAGACCTACTGCAACCCTATCTACTGTAACTGCCTGTGGAGTAAATTTACGAAAGTAGCAATCAGTAAACTGGGAGTAGCATACAATGATATTTTTCGAAGGTTGGTTGGTGTACCTAGAAGAAAGAGCTATAGCTTTGTATTCTCAGCATATGATGTTGACTGTCTTGAGGTACGAGCTAGAGAAATGCCTATAGCCTCCAGGAGCGTATTATAAATCTAATAATCTCTCCCTGGAGGCTTTATATAATCGTGAGGGATACGAATTATCTCCAATAATAGAGAGTTGGGACATAATCCTGCTGGTGCAGGAATATCTCGATATGAATAGAAATAATGTTTCACATTTCTTTACCCTTCCATGTTGTGGGTCCCTTGTGTATGTAAGTGGATGTTAGCCTGGAAGACGTCCCTGATAGGCTGGCTGACAGGTGGTTATGTGCTTCACTTTTCTAACATTAAGCATTGGTATAAACATTCATGTGGGAAAGGGACATAAATTGTATCCAGGCACTAACTCAACTAATAAATTTATGTCACGTATTTCATTCCTACTTTGTCATAAATCCATGTGTCCATGTGTGTTCCTTTGGTTCGTAATTTGAATGTATATGTTGGAATGCTCTGTCAGACTTCTTTCGTTGTAATCAAAATTGTCTCATCAAGTGCTTCAATAAAGACTATTATTATTGTTATTATTATTATTATTATTAGTAGTAGTAGTATAATCTCACGTACATTGTTTCTGTTTACAAAAATGTGTTGTTCAACAAATTTCATTTTAAATAAAACGTATTGATTGAGATAAATGTGTTTCATTCAATACGCAAATTAATGTTCGGCGTAGTCATTCCAAATATGTAAAATCAGTGATATTATCGAACACGCAAAAAATGGAAAATGTACATATTATCACTATGAGCAAATTTTTATCAGATTGAAAACTCTTTGGTACAATATTTGTACCAAATTAAAGTATAACAAAATCATTCCTGATAAATAAATGTTTTTTCCACATTTTTTACATATTGTTTGTCTTCAGAAAAATAAATTTGTTGATCGAGTAAAACCAGTGAAAAATTATTAACTATAAAATACAGAAAAGTTCATTATTGGTACCATTTTTTCCACACTACTATATTCTTTTTAAAATTAATTGATTACTTTGAAATTTATGATCATCTAAATATAAATTAGATTAGATTGGAATAAGGAAAACGAACTTGCACGAGTGCTCATATCGAGTGTTTCCTTGAAAAGAAGTAAAATTTAGGTTCAATAACTTGAATCGTTGAAGATAAATAAATTGTCGGTCATTTATGACACAAAATAATATAAAACTTTTTATCCAATAATGAAATTCAGTTGTATTATCGAATACATGCTGGGAAAGTGGTTTTAAAAATAATTGAAAAACGAAGAAAACACAGAGACACATTACCATTACTAATTCAATTTAAAAGAATGTAGGCTCCATAAATAATCTAGTTTTGTTTCATTACGTGATCACTTTTAAAGCCCGAGTGTCCACAGAAATATTTCGATACAATGTTGAATACGCACCTCAGTAATACATATTTTTTTAATGAGTGGATTAGCAATTTTTGAGATATTCTTTCCTTAAGTTGGCGGCCTGTGACGTCCTGATAGTAGTTAATATGTCGTCAAAAAACGCCCTGGAGATATGGGGACCAAAACAGCCCTGGAGATAGGAGGCGCCAAAAAACGCCCTGGAGATCCTGTAGCCCAAACAGCCTTGGAGATATAGGGGCCGCAATCACCCTGGAGATTGTTGATTATTGCTTATGATTATTGATGGTTTGTAAATAGGTATTGTAAAGGGTAAGTATTATTTTATGGATTATTGGTATGGTTTCTTTTATTGGCATATCCGCAAGAAATGTTGGCCTGGTACATAGGAGGTTGACTGTATGTGTATGATTTTTATTCGTTTTAATGTTATAATCATCTTATTCAGTGTCGAAGGCACCGCTGTTATTTCAATGGGAATATATTGCTCGAACATTAACTTATTTAGGGTGTCATTTAATGATGTAGATACCGTTGTAGTTTTAACTTGCTTTCATTGCTCGATCGTTAACATACTTAGGTTTGACAACAGGTTCTTTATAAGTGAATGCATTATTATATAGGATCAATGTTATTATAGAGCAAAAGCTATATTATTTACCATTGAATATATGTATATATTTTCACAGTTACGTCAAACACATCGTTATTTATGATACAAATCGAATGCGCTGGCATTGTACGTTCTCTCATTTTCAATCCGTATGACTGTGGACAATGAAACATATATGTTCAAGTTTATATATTTTTTTATTACTTAGTTACAGAGGATTATTTATACATAAGAAACCTTTTCATCAATCTATTTCCATCATATTAGGAGTGGTTTCAGGGGTTACGTTCACGTATTATCAATCCGTAGGACTGTGGACAATGAAGCACACATGTTCAATTGTATATTTATTTATTTCATGGTTACAGAGTAACATGGTTACATGGGAACATTTACACATTAGGAATATCTACATATTAGGAATGTTCTCATATTAGGAACCTTTAGAGAATAATCCTGTGACGTGGATGTACTTTCGTCATTCACGCAAGGAAACTCACCAAAGACAGCCTCACCGGCTTCGTCTCTTTCAAGTTAAATCCATGTTCGCATTAGTATCATCATCCACGACGCATCGCTTCCTCTTTTACAGTGACGACAGGTTCAACTTCAAGGAATCTTTGAGGAATGTTTGGATGCCCCATAGGTAGCGTTTATTTTCAAACTTACTGAGGCAATTTTTTGATAGTGCGAAGAGTTTGAAGCGGGCATGCTTGTGCTCGAACATTGTGTGGTCTCAAAGTTTGTGCATGATTTCTGGTTATGGATGTCTCTGTATTGTTCATGTCTGATTTTGTATTGTGTCGGGTAATCGACATCTTTTCCAGCTGATTATGTGGAGTCGCACTCGAGCAACATACTGTAACACTTTGGTTGCAAGCAAATGATTTCACTCGGGTGGTCGTTGGCTGTTTCACTTTTCAGTATTCCCAGCTGGCCTTTCTTTGATTCATCGTACATGGGATGATTTTTGGGTAGTCCATGTATTCAGCCAGAAGAGCTTGCCGCATTTCCGTCTCAATGTCATCCACACCTTTGAACTGGAGCAGCGACGAGTCTGTGTCCGAGTAGATGAGCGAGACGTTGTCACCGTATTTGGATTTCAGTGTGTCATAAAAGAAGCTGTCGATTTTCGCTTTCGCTTTCTTAAGCACGTATTCGAGGATCATGATGAATGTTTCGGGTTCGATGACGTAACAGTTTTTCAGGAAGGGGTTGGCAGCATGTTTTTCGGAACTCGTTGGCTGTGCACACGACCTTTTCCTCTAGACTTCTGTTGAGCGGATTAAACAAAAGCTTGCCGTATATACTATTTGAGAGCAGTCTATATAGAGTTTTTCGAAGAAGTTCGTAGACCCTTGATGTTTTTGGATATTTTTCAGAAGAAGGATTTAAAAACAGGTTCATGTTTGATTGAAATAAAAATTAGGTAAACCTTGACTTTCAGTTCTTGTCTGAGGAGTACTTGCAATAATTCCAGGGCCACGAGGTAGTCAGTTTGAGGTAGATGACTAGCAACCAGCTTACGATCTGATCGTTTTCTGTTTATGAGATGTCCAAGCCTGCCAAGAGTGTTTTTGTGAGGGGCGTAACATCGTCCAAGCTATTCTCTTTGTGATGCAGCAGTAGTGGCAGCTCGTCTGTTTTCAATGCAACTTCGTCGCTGACTTGGGCATCGCTAAAGACAATGTAAGTGTACTGGCCAGAACAGTCTGCGCTTACCAAGTCGAATGCTTGAATTTCTTAATGTGAGCTCGTGAATTTCCTTAATGATAAGTGGTTTACTCAAGCATCCACCATAAAGACTGTTAAAGTCCCACATTGCTGCTGACGACACAGGTAGTTTGAGATCAAAGTCTTCGCATCGGAGATCGTTTTTCTTGGTAAGACCTTTCGTCAATGTCACAAATCCGCCTCTTGTATTTTTTGACGATCAAATGGAGTAGGCAGTAATTAAAGTACACTTGTCCCCATGCAAAAATTCATAAAATCCTCCGGTACAAATAGAACACCAAATGGTAGAAACTTCTGCTCTAACAAATTATTCGCCCTGCATGATGCACCTGCCACATCCATAAACGCAGAGGACGAGCAGGGCAGCGTCTCCGACAGCTAGGACTTCATTACAAGCAGCAACGTGGTCATCGACAAAAGTAACATCGATCGCAGCACCAGTCACCGTAGGGCGCCCGAGCACATGTGACTAGACGGCATTCGCACCCTTTGGGAAGCAGACGACGAGGTTAGCAAGACTCTGCTAGAAGACAGAGACCACATACGGATAAAACACATAAATGTTAGAAATCTCTTGTCTAAGATAGACCAGATCAAACAAATGTTGACTGATGAAGATGTTGATATACTCTGTCTCACTGAAGCATGGCTTGTACCAAACATGGATCACAAATTTATTCAGATAGATTGGTACAAACTGTTCAGAAATGACCAGAGAAAGAGAGGAGACGGCGCCTGCATCAACGCTAAAAATAATTCATAACCAGGACACGGAAAACGGTCGGAAACGGAAACGAAGTTGACAATGTATGGATTACAGTTCGAGTAAAATAAAATAAATCCTTAATTGTCGGAGCCATTTACAGGCCACCCAAAGCCATCAACCAGTCGTTCAACTACATAAAATCCCATCTCCAGACAGCAGCTAATTTGAAAAAGAACATGTACGTTCTAGGAGATTTCAACGACAATCAATCAAAGCCAAATGAATTGGGCTCAATACTTGAAAAACTAAAACTAGAACAGCTCATTGAGGAGGCAACTAGAATACCAAAAGAGAGTAGCTCGTTGCTCGATCTGATAATCACGAACAATCAATCGTCTGTCCTGAACACCAACGACTCCTGCCGATCACAAAGAAATGAGCTGCCTGATTAATGTACGCAAAGAAAAACGGAAACCAGTTATCCGAACGTATTGAACAAAAGTAAACTACTCACGAAACTCACTGAAGCAAGAGCTGTGGAACAGAGTACCATTGTTCAACGACATGCGTAATTCGGCCGAGTGGTTAGCGTATCCGACTGCAGTGTCAGCCTCTGGTGCTGCATGTCGCGAGTTCGAGCCTCGGCAGGAACACGGCGGTCTTGTGGCGGGGAGATTGGACTCCTCCCCCATCTGTGTCTGCCTAACTTAGCCACCCTCCTAACTAGGGGGAAACGGCTGTATGTCTATACATATGTCTATACATTTTCATAGACACGTTCTCAGTGGTCCTCGACAGAATAGCACCAATGATCACAAAGAAATTTACACGCCCTCCAGTCAGCTGGATGACTCCTGAACTCAACCAAGAAATAGAAAACACAAAATATTTTCAGAGGTTCCTGAAAGGTCAATTCACAACAAATGCTGAAAAAAATATCACCGACTCAAAAAGCACGGATTTGACTGATGTTACGCGTGTTTTAAAAGTCTTGCGATTGGTTTGCCAATCGATGAGGAAACGCGTAAAAAAACAGTAGGCAAAGCAAAGAGAGATGCGCACCTTGCTGACTTAGAAAAACAAAAAAACAACCCGAAGCAGACTTGGAACATCCTTGGAAACATCGTGCCCAGCAGGAAACCAAAAAAATCTTCAAATTATAAAAACCTATTAGAAATGGCAGAATCATTCAATGAGTTTTTCGCTAACGTTGGAAAGCACACATGCAAAGAGGTAATGAACGAACACAACCAAATTTCCTCGGTGGTTCACGAAACCCTGGTGGCGTATAAGCCAACTCGGTTCAGAGTTTCATCTTATAACGACTCATCCACCAAGAAGAACCAAATGTGGCTACCGAGCCCGGTAAGCAGATTGGAAATTATTACGGCTATTTATGCGCTCAGAAAATACAATTTTTTTATCTCCAGCTGCTCATCAACACATTCATTGCAACAAAAACCTTTCCTCAAAATTGGAAACAAGCACTAATCAACGCTGTCCATAAAAAGGGGGTGATAAACAACACTTCAAATCACAGACCCATAAGCCTCCTGCCAGTAACTTCAAAAATCTTGGAAAAGATCATTGCAAGTCAACTCCTTGACTACCTAGAGGAGGCAAACCTGATCAATGACTGTCAGTACGCATACAAACGGAAGACCTCTACTGAAGACGCGCTACTGAAAATCTCCGAATTCGTATACAAAGCTATACACGAAAACAGTGTATCATTACTCATGCTGCTGGACCTCTCAAAAGCATTTGACAGTGAAAATCACGACATTTTGCTGCAAAAACTGCTTCAACTGAACATCCAAACATCCTGGTTTGAAAGCTATCTAAGGCATCGGTCCCAGTCTGTCGTGTTAGAGAGAAAGATCACATTTTCTCCATGACCGGTAAATTTTTGCGTTCCACAAGGATCGATTCGCGGACCGGTTCTTTTCCTTTTGTTTGACAACGACATAAACTGTGGAAGCCCACTCGAAATCGTCAGAATGACATTACACGCAGACGATGTTCAATTGTTGTTCGTTAGACCAGCAAACGAATTAGAAAAGCTGAAGACGACGCAGAAAAAGCACTGACCTACATAAAGGACTGGTATTTCTCAGATGGGCTCAAAGTTAATTCAATTTAACCAAGTGCATTATCCTGGGATCCAAAGCAAGTACACGGAGAGTTCCCGAGAATTTTGAAGTTGATTGTATGGGTGCAAAAATTTCTCTTGACAACAAAAGTCTGGGAGTGTGACTTGATCTTTGAACCCTTGGACATCATGTTGATAAGCTCTGTTCCAAACTGAATGGTACACTCATGTTTCTAACCCCAATGAAGAAACAACTTGACTTCAAGTCCAGACTTTTTGTAATCAATGCTCTGTTTTTTTCACATTTAAACTACTGCCCTATCATATGGGGAAAGTGCACAAAACCATTACTCTCAGACAGTCAACGTAGCATAAACTTCAACGCATAAATAGCTCACGATGGGAATTTTAGAAATAGCGATCACGTGAAACCAATTCTAAAAAACATCGGGTGGCTGAACATCCAGGAACGATTAGAGCTGAGCGAAGCAATACGAGTTTTTGAACATCAGAACAAGCTTTCCTGTTCAAACGGTGTTGTGTTGACAACTCGAAAAGCAGTCAATCACGGAATGAAAATAACATTGACACCGAGTTCAGAAGAACAGAGGTTGGGGGCAAAGCTTTCACGATTTCAGGTCCAAAGAGTTTCAACAAGCTACCAGCTGACATTCGGAATTCTGCAACCATGTCTTCTTTCAAGCAGAAATGAACCACTTAATTGCTTACCTGCAGGCAGGGGCAGACAGAGTCAAACAATTGATGACGATTAACACGGAACTGAAAACGTAAAACTATAATTTCCAGCTCGCTCAGAGCATCAACTCACCCTGTTAACACGAATCTGTTTCATCCCCGATAGTGAAAGATACAATGAGATTCATTATTACTACTTTCCTATTCCGCAAAGCATGTAATTTAACGTCACGTATGAGTAGCTACAATAGGGCCTTAACGCAATATTTTGGGGGTGCGTTAGAGGACCCCCCTCCCATCGGCAGGAAGTTGGATGCGGTCCAAGATACAGGCGCCAAAACGCATTTTTTTATCCGGCCTAAGTCATTGTTAGAAAGTATGTTATTTTTTAGTGTAGTCGACTTAGTCGCTGTATATCTCGAACATTATACGTGTAGGTTAAGACAATTGCTCCTTTGGTCAAGTTAATTACTGTAGGTTCAGAGAGAAACCCGGGATGGGGGTGGGACAGGATAAGGGACGAGGAAAGGGGATTAGAGTCAGGCGTCTATGAGTGCCTAAACGCATTTTTTTTAATCGGCCAATGTTATTGTTAGGAAGAATGTTATTTCTTAGAGTGACAGACTTGGTCGCTGTATATCTCGGACATTATACCTGTAGGTTTGGACAATTGCTCCTGTGGTGAAGTTAATTACTGTAGGCACATAGACCACCCGGGAGGAGGAGTTGAGAGTGGGTGGTCCCAATAAATCAATGACAAATAATGATTTCATCTCGACGTGTGATCATTACGAGTTTTTGACAGATTGTTACTACGTATTTTAAAACCAGATAATATTTTATGTTTGGATTCGAAATGGTTTGGTCGCAAGAAAATGATGGTATATATTAGGAATGCTGTTAGTGTAGGATACATTTTTATAGGTTAATTGAATATTGTATTATAAAATTTCACAGTCCCCTGTTATTTCAAGGTTTTTTTATTGCTCGCACACTTTGTTATGTATCACTGATTTGGATAGAAACTTTTACTGCTCAACCTGATTTATTTAGGATATGCGTTATCGATGTAGTTATGTAAGAAATGATGGTACATATTATGAGAGCTATTAGTGTAGGATACATTTCAATAGGCTCCTTTTATATCGTTTTATATACTTTTCACAGGCCCTTCTGTTATTTCAATGATTTTCTATTGCTCGCACATTTTGTTATGTATGGTGATAGTAAGCGATGTAGTTATGCAAGAAAAATTATGGGTCATATAAAGACAGCTGTCAGTGTATGATACATTTTAATAGGGTCCTTTTATAACGTATTATATAGTTTCAAAGGCCCCCCTGTTATTTCAATGTTTTTTTTGCTCGCCCATTTTGTTAAGTATGACTCATTTGAATATAAACTTTTACTACTCAAACCTGATTTTTTAGGATATGCGTACTCAATGTAGTTATGCAAAAAATTATGGCCTAATACATATTTTCATGGTTTGTTAGTGTAGTATACATTTGAATAGAAGCTTCTATATCTATTCTATCTAGTTTGCGATAGTTATTGCCCATACATTTCGTTTTGTATTCGATGTTGTTACCGTAGGATATTGTTCCTCGACCGTTATAATACGAAGATTATGACATCTTTCTCTTTATAACCGATAACCCTAGTTTATACGCGGTATTTTATAGCACGATGACTAAATCGGTTCCCTTTGTTCGCCTCCTGAAGTCCAAAACGCTAGTGGCAATCGAGAATCTCTTTATCCATCAATGTCACATAAAGATCTTATCTCATCTCACACCTCTCGAGGCATGCAGTAGGGTATACCTTTCATCACTTTGCCGCGTTCGGTAGAAATAGCGTTGATTCATTCGGCCATGAAGTAAGGTATACCTTTAATCACTTGCCGTGTTCGGTGAGAATAGCATTTGATTCATTTGGACATGCATTAGGGTGTACCTTTAATCGTTTGGCTTACGGGTGACTCATTTTGACGGATGGACGGGCAGCTTTCGGATATACATTGGCAGTTTTTACGTTATGAACATTTACAGGGTATAACAGGTTCATGTGGACGTACTTTCATCATTTACTCTACTACACATTCCAAAGACGGTCTCACCCGGTTCACGCCTCTTACATGTTAAATCATCGAAATAGTAGCGTTTGTTTTCAAGTTTACTTAGTCAGTTTTTAATAGTGCGTTCAGTTTGAAGTTGGCATGCTTCTTCGCGAATGTTGTGTGTATGGTCTCAAAATGTGGGTTGACTCTTTGGTTATGAATGTTTCTGCATTGTTCATGTTCGATTTTCGATTATGTCTGGTAATTGTTACTCTCAGCAGCTGGTTTGTGGCCTCGAACTCGAGCATCATACTGTGACACGTTGGCTGCCAGCAAATGATCTCACTCGAGTAATCGTTAGCTGTTTCGCTTTCCAATATTCTCAGCTGTCATTTTATTTGATTCATCGTACAAAGTATGATTGTTTCAGGGTATGTGTAGGAAGTCTTTGTATTCAGCTAGAGTAGAATGCCACATTTTACGCCTATATGTCCGCGCGCGCACACGCGCATGCGTGCATTGTCACCGTAGCGCGGTTTCAGTGTCATAAAAGAAGCTGTAGACTTGTGCTTTAGCTTCTGTTTTGACCTGATGAGATATATATCTACGATAGCTTGGGTATTAGAATTTTCACATTTTCAATGCAAGGCAGAAGGCGTAGTGGATTTCGATGCAAGGCATGTTGCATAAATGTAATTTCTTCATCGTTCAAGGGTGTGTAGTGCGATAGTTGGAGTCCATGCATTCGGGCAGAGATGATAACCGCATTTTCCGCCTCAATATAGGGCCTACCTTTAAACTGGACTATTATCCAGCGCATTTTCTATGTAGGGCATGAGGTGTTGTATTGCAATTTCGTTGCATGTCATGTTGCATTTATACATTCAATGCTTGCATTCGAGTAAAATTTAGTACATTATAAACAAAGATTTATAACATATATTTTTATTGATAATAGATTCTGACACATTTACAAATAGTAGGGGATTACACGGGCTTATCATTTATACGAAAACATAACTATTCACTCAGAAAATTCGACTTGAGCAACTTGGTGAAGAACATAAGTAAGGACTCGACCTCCCTCTCATGTGTTATTTTATTCCTTGGTATCAGTGCCACTCTGTGGGTTCTTTATCAATGATGAGAATTTATTTCTCACCTGAAGCGGTCGACTCATCATATCGGTGTAGAATTTATCATCTGGGTCTGGTTTTTTGTCTGATCTATTGGGGTTCTTGACCGTCGCTCTTTGTACACATTTTAGATAATCGGTGACACTTGGGAGAAGTGTATGCAACACTTACAATCCTATCCTTATATACAAAACATTCGTTTTAGTCTTCAGCGAGCTTTTTCTCGACGCTTGTTTTTTAATTACTTTTACGTGTATATGACAGCGATGCGTTTCAGGGTTTTTCTTGATATCGCCTACATTACCATTCATTACATTCCCGTGGATATCTGGAATAAACCCAATTTTCCTTGCACTTGAACGTTTGAGACACAATTCCCACTCGTCATGATTAATTTCCAACAATTTTGAAACAGAGTCGGTAATACATTCAATTTTATTGTATAATTTTACACCTCTTATACATGATACCCTATCATTAACCCATTTGATAGAACGATTTCCTTCAACTTTAGCATATTTTCCTTCACATGAGGTTTTCTTGATATCACTACCCATATTTTCAGTATTTTCCATTTCGGTTTTGGTTTGGCTCTTCTCCCACCATATCGATTTAGCCGTTGTCACCCAATCTTCATACTTTCTAAGCTTGAGTGTTAATGGTAACATACTTTCTGCTCCGCTCGCACCATATTGAGCACTGTATATCTCATTAGATTGGAAACTCAGGTCCGGTTTATTATGTTCTATCAAACGCACATTGCATCCTTAGGGCTCGTATTTCCTCGTTCATTTTTTTTAAATTAACGTATACAAGATAATGCTGGCCTTTGAGATGTTGCCAAAACCCGAATATGGAGCTTGATTTGTTCAATTTTATCTTCGCACTGCAAATAAAACATACCCTCATGTTCTCCTTTCTGTTAAAGTACTTCAATATCAAACTTGGCGTCATCCTTCCACACCGAAAGGGGACCGCTATCTGAATGAGTCTTGATATGAGGCCAATTTATACATACAGGAGCGTTAGTGTCACTGCGTTGGTACATGTATTGGCACCATGTTGGCATTTACACACATTGCTGCGAGAAGGGTTGCCATGCACTGCCAGATGCATTAATACCTACGCAACTTAACCTATCCTAACACACTCAAACAAGAATTATGTGTCATCTTTCGAGATATCCTGCGTACGTATGATACCTGACCTAACCTGATGTATCCAATAAATTACGTGTGTATTATATGATTAACGCGTAACAAATATATCCAAGTAACTCTACATTTTGATCAATCCCTTGCAGTTTGACAAACACATCCAATTTGGATCTAGATAATCATCAAAAACTTTACCTAACCTAATTTGTGTACGGTTTTCAGTCATTGATTTATACAATACATAACAAATATCTTCACTTGACTCTACTTTGTGATCTATCTTTTGCAGTTTGATACACACATCCAATTTTGATATATTAAATCATCAAAAAATCTAAACTAACCTAACTTATGTAAGGTTTTCAATCATTGATTTAAATAATGCATAACAAATACCTCCACTTGACTCTACATATTGATATATCCTTAGCAGTTTTGATACGCACTCCCAATTTTGATCTAGCAAGCTGCATCTGTTTTCATATATAATTTCATCATTGTTTGAATGTTATATACTTTTTTCATATGATTCTTAATTTTTTTTGATACAATTCTGAATCACTTCAACATGTTATTCAAACTCATCAAAAACCTAACCTAACCTAAATTGACCTTATAGATGGTACCTAACCTAACCTTATGTACGGTTTTCAGTCATTGATATGTACATATGAACCCCCCTCCACCCCGTTCTTTATAAAAACTAGCACCTAATTATTTTTTCTTCGTGGTCAATCTCAACTCATATATGTTATTAGAGAGTACAGATTTTCAATCATATATGGATTTATTGTTACAAGTAAACCATATTTCTTTCAATCATCATACAAACGGACACTTCATCTCATACTTGGTCTACCACATTTACTTCATTACAGTTGATTTGCATATTTCTTTCCTATAATTTTCATACTCTTCACGATGACTTCGTTTCAAATGTCGCCAGACATTATTCGTGGCTTTATGTTTGATAAATTGTATTTCTTTCTGGCAAAAATGACAAACCCCTATCACCCCATCACTTTCGACCAAACGACCACTCAAGCTATACCCATCCTTCCAAAATAGAATCACTATCTTAACTGAATATGATCTAATTGGACTCTGATTTATATCTCACCATTCTGTCACACATAGAGCATTTACCCCGAGATAGGTTTATGGGTAGCGTTGCACCCCATGAAACATATTCTTATACCGACTTCGACAATTCGATGTTACCGCCGTCTGACACAATGTACGTAATTCATCGCTCAACCTTTGAGTTTTAGGAGATTATAAACATTTGATTTAGGATTTACATAGCTTATTAGTATTTATTAGTAATAATTACAGATCTTGCTGACATCATCAATGACATCTAACTTGTTTTTTTGATCACAGCAGAGCTCGTACAGCCATCCGTACCCATCATCACTATGTTTCAGTTTCCTCTCAAAATCCATCATATAATCCAGGATATCTTTGTGGCGAATACCGAAGGCTGTTTCGTGCCTTTGAGTCCACAAATGTAGTTCGTCTTCTTCTTGAACCTCAATTATTCGAATCTTCTCAAATTCAATTTTATTCTGTTCATCATCAATGAGGAATTCGTGCATACGCTCCTGATTTTCTTTGGTTCTCAGGTAAAATCCGTTTCCCAATACCTCAGCTTCATTACAGTCATGATGATTTCCACTCTAATCATATTAATTTCGAAAGTTGCTTTCTTATTTCCCTTGAACTTTGTCACATACGACTTTAACCCGTCGACATTTGCTACCCAAAGCCGACTTTCTTTTTCATTCATCCATATTTAAATGTTAGCTCCCACTCTTTTGATTCTTGTTTTACCCATTCTGAGATAACTGGTATTTTCAACACTAAATACATGTTCGATCCGACTTATATTATCTTCTGAGATTATTTCTTCCAAACACGTTAACTATTTTTTGCCACTTGAACATTCATTGTTGTCTGCTTGAGAATGATCCGTCCGTCTTCGCATGTTCTCCACATAACAGTGACTAATCACGCCAGACAGTTTGCTATTATAATGCGATTGCAAGTTTTTTTTGCAAATCTGTAGGCCTATCATCGCTCGCCTCGGTCAGCAACTCTGTATGTATGTATGTGTGTATGTATGTATGTATGTATGTATGTACGTGTATAGAGCTGTGCACGTACGTGTATGTGTATATTCGAGCGTATGTACGTGTACATGAGTTGAAAAAAAATATATATATAACAAGAATTGAAATTCAATACAATTTTAAAATTGAAAAAAAAAATCGAATGGAAAAAAATCGACGCACGAACCTTTCTTTAGTAGCCAAGTTATCACATCAATAGATTGATTTGGCTTTGTCC
>SDVV010014435.1:0-14804 GCA_016164225.1 Gammarus roeselii | reverse complement strand
AACGGCATCAGCATGTTGTCAACGGCATCAACATGTTGTCAACGGCATCAGCATGTTGTCAACGGCATCAGCATGTTGTCAACGGCATCAACATGTCGTCAACGGCATCAGCATGTTGTCAACGGAATCAGCATGTTGTCAACGGAATCAGCATGTTGTCAACGGCATCAGCATGTTGTCAACGGCATCAGCATGTTGTCAACGGCATCAGCATGTTGTCAATGGCATCAGCATGTCGTCAATGGCATCAGCATGTTGTCAACGGAATCAGCATGATGTCAACGGCATCAGCATGATGTCAACGGCATCAGCATGTTGTCAACGGCATCAGCATGTTGTCAACGGCATCAGCATGTTGTCAACGGCATCAGCATGCTGTCAACGGCATCAGCATGTTGTCAACGGAATCAGCATATTGTCAACGGAATCAGCATGATGTCAACGGCATCAGCATGTTGTCAACGGCATCAGCATGTTGTCAACGGCATCAGCATGTTGTCGACGGCATCAGCATGTTGTCGACGGTATTTCGCCGCCTTGTTTGTTATGTTGTATTCATGTTACCATTGCAATCTTCTGTGATGATGTGCCCAGGATGTTGAAATGCATCTACAGAAGCGCGTGCAACACCGTTCAGTTTCATTTCACTCAAGAAAGTAACAAAGACCTTTCGGCCCACTAGCATACATAGTTTTTGTAGTGATATACCTATTATCATGGGATTCAGCGGAACTACTGCAGGTTGCTTATGCAGTGCTTAGAGAGAGTTGGTGCTAACAACATCATATTATCTGCATAACTAAGATTGTCGACGCAGTAATGAGCGACATGACAAGCATGTTTTTTTTTTATACTTAGAAGGTAATTCAACGCATCAGTGCACACGTTATACAACAATGGCGATCGCTGACCGCTCTGCCTATGTTCGTTTATAAAATGATAAGCACCGGTTTCAAACAAACCACCGCACGATAGATTCCTCTTCACTGTACTAAAATACCAGCAACTGCACAACATGAAGAAGATCTCCTCTCCCAAGTAACTTCCTGAACAAAGTACAATGATTTGCTTCATCGAAGCCTTCTTCACCTAAAATAAACGAGCAAGTTTTTTCTTCTGTACTACGCACTACTTTGTTTTAATGCGAATATCGCCATTTCGAATCCACGGCCCACTGTGAATCCAAAGGGACTGTTTGTGGTAGACAGAAACGTTTGTCATCTTGCAGGAATAGGCTGCTCAAGAACCCCAGTTATTGAGGTGGCTATAGCAATGGGGCGATAGTTATTTATGTCAAGAGGATCCTTTGTTTTATATTTCGGAAGTGGAATCACAGGTATGTACAGTAGCGAAAGAAAATTCGTTTATGATTAAAGATTAAGAGAAATCCTCAATAAAAAAAATCCGCTCGACATTCGAACTCGTCGAAAGTTTTATTGATATTATCCATAAAGAAGGGTTGGGCAGATATAATACCGTTAGGAATTTCCATATGAAGTTAAATTCCACGTGGGAAAGCCTAGTTTTTTTTTCGTTTATAGAATAACCATAAACGAATTTTCTTTCGCTACCGTACATGCAGTACCTCTCTTGGTGGATCCTAGACCTGTACTGCAGCCAAGCAGGAAGAGAGCATACACCGTAATCAGTCTGTGGGAGGCATACTTATATACTTCCCCAGGTATGTCGTCATTTAAACGGCTTTTATTTTTGCGGCTTTGGAAATGCTTCAAATTTCTGCCGCATTGATAATTTCGTTATGATGAGAAACGTTGTCATGGACGCTTTACACCCTACCAGTTCTCTCGGGGTATCAACAGAAGTCGCAATATCCCCTAAGTTAACCACCCGGAATATTGAAGTGCTGGCCTCCCCAGTTACCTATGACACCATGAGCGGATGTGCTTCCTTGTTTAAGATTAAGTGAGTCTATTTAAAAAAAAATCCATTTACCTTCTCGCAACTTTGTCACAATCCCCTGCACACACAACTGCTGGCTCGTACTGTGGCAAGAACGCCATTTCTCTACGAAACCTCGACTTTGCTATCTGCATTGCTACCGCAAGCTGGCTTCTCCCAGACCTTCTAGCAATATTCCAACCAAGCACGGCGTCCCGTACAGCATAATCTTTTTTCTTTGCTTGTCCATTTCATCATGGAACGTCATGCAAACGCACCACTCTGCAATTAAAGAACGCCGCCTCATATAGCCATGCAGGTCAGGCAGTCTTACGTTGTCAACACTCTCATTCACTCAGAGAAGCCTATCAGGAAAGTTTTATAGAAGAGTATCAAGCGCAGCCCAGAATTTGTCCAGAAGTCCTTTACCTACTCTCAAAGTTCTAATCCATCGTTCTAACCTAGCAGGAGTCGTATTGTCTAGGAGTCTGGCATTCCCTCTGCACTCAAAACTAAACCTGAAACACAGCAATTTGTGCAGACGACATCGGGTAGCAAGTTTATAAAATTGTTGCATCTGACACAAAGTGTTGTCACCAATTTGAGAACTGGGCATTTCTGACCGGATTCCTTTTTCCGTTATCTAAAACTAAAAGCATGCATTTTTAACCCTCGTCCCCGGTCTTCACCTACAACCTGCCCCAACGCTGCATAACACATCCTTAGTATACGAAAACTCTATCAAGTTTCTGGGTCCCGTGTTGGGCCCTAAACTCACGTGGCAACCCCACATCACAGCCTTGCAGGCCCGCTGCCAAATGTCGGCGGGAAATATCCTCTAAGTGATAGCCTTGAAATGAGAGGCCAATCAGGCCACTTGCATAGAATAGCACCGAGCATCAATACGTTCACGTCCTGAGTTTGGAACTACTTTTTACAATTCATCAGCCAAAGCGAGTCCCTAACCTCTTCCGAGCATCGCAAACAACGCCGTGCGCATGCAACGGATATTTTTCACTCCACTACCAACAAATTCCATCAAATCTTTGGATGATCTAGTCAATAAACTTCCGCTTCCTCTTCGACGAGGTAATCTCTCTCTACATGCGGAGCCTAATCAACATTCCTGCCCTGAACCACATCACCAATAATTTTGATACACACCTCTTCTCAGCTAAAATAATTATATGCTCGTCATTTTCCCTTCGTATGGACAATTTACTGGTCACACCAGGCACTAATCGCCAGGCTGTCTTGCAGGCTTCCATTGTCTTACCAAATTCTCCGATTCAGCATGACTACTTGGATCAGTTGACATCCAGTCAACCTAAATTTAAAAATATACCCTAAAACAACTACCCCTCCCAAATTAAACGCTAAGAACAATATTCAGATTTTCGCCTCATACAAAATGACTTCTCCGAAACTGTCGCCGGATTGAGAACTGACGCCGGATTGAGACCTGCCGCTGTGTACCGGACAACCTCACATTCTGCAACCCTACCACAATAAGCCTCTGTTTTCTCTGCAGCGTTAGTCGCTCTAGAATTAGGCCATCTCAGTTATCAAAATGAATCGCCTCCTCAAATACGTCATCTGCACAGACAGTATGAGTTCCCTCAATAAACATGAAACTCTGCTTAATACACACCATGCTCTACGTAAAACAAATACGTCATCTGCACACAGTATGAGTTCCCTCAATAAACATGAAACTCTGCTTAATGCACACCATGCTCTACTTAAAACAAATACGTCATCTGCACAGACAGTATGAGTTCTCTCAATAAACATGAAACTCTGCGTAATACACACCATGTTCTACGTAAAACAAATACGTCATCTGCACAGACAGTATGAGTTCTCTCAATAAACATGAAACTCTGCTCAATACACACCATGCTCTACGTAAAACAAATACGTCATCTGCACAGACAGTATGAGTTCCCTCAATAAACATGAAACTCTGCTCAATACACACCATGCTCTACGTAAAACAAATACGTCATCTGCACAGACAGTATGAGTTCTCTCAATAAACATGAAACTCTGCGTAATACACACCATGCTCTACGTAAAACAAATACGTCATCTGCACAGACAGTATGAGTTCCCTCAATAAACATGAAACTCTGCTCAATACACACCATGCTCTACGTAAAACAAATACGTCATCTGCAGAAACAGTATGAGTTCCCTCAATAAACATAAAACTCTGCTTAATACACACCATGCTCTACTGAAAAAAATACGTCATCTGCACAGACAGGATGAGTTCCCTCAATAAACATGAAACTCTGCTTTAAACATACCATGCTCTACGTAAAACAAATACGTTATCTGCACAGACAGTATGAGTTCCCTCAATAAACATGCAACTCTGCTTAATACACACCATGCTCTACGTAAAACACAACACGACCTCTTTACAATGTACGAGGCCATCGAAGCGTCGAGTTCTGCAGGATCTCGTCATGCGGGAATAAGGGAAAATGTGCTCACAGACTACCTCGCTAAATTGGCTTCCACCGATCATGAACAATTTTTCACCATACACAACTACGATTGGTTTCCTGTCATCAACTCCGGGAAAACATCCCATTACAAAGATGTGTGGCAACAAATCGGGCAGAGAATGCTTGCGGTCTGACACTCAGTTGGAGGATGGAAAACCAAATGTACCAACAGAAGACCTAAATAAATATCCATCAACCGCCTGTGCACAGAACACTCATGCACAACTCACAGCCATCTGATGGAAGCAGACATGTGACAGTTTGCGCCACAAAGTCCTATGTGCCACCAAGCAGCAATCGGTGTGACACACATACTGATGAACTGCAACGCACTCGCGGTATCTAGCCGAGTTTTCCTAGATACTCCTTTCACACCACAAGACCTACTCTTTGACCATACGAACCGATAAAAATCTTGACGCTTTGGTGAGCATACCGGCCTATACGAAGCAATGTAGGTATTGGACGGTTGTACAAATGAAATAATTTGTCCATCACTCAATGTACTTCGGCACAATAACCAAAGTGCGTACGTATAGATGAGGACCTACTTTGAGAGCCACATACAAATCCTTAGCTTGCGTTGTTAAAAAAAGAAGAGGAGAGACTAAAATGTAAATCCACACAAGCGGGTGTGAGTGTGAGAGGAACTTCGCGCCGGCGAGTGAGCTCACTTGGCTGATGTCATACGTACCTTAATTTAATCTAGTCCTTACAGTAATAGTTTATTTCACATCATTATTTATCATGATACTATGTGGCCTTAATATCAACATGAATTCATCATGCATAGCTAATGAAGATGACACCGACCACATTAGGTGTTTGAACGTAACCGACAAATGCATACATTCGTACGTACAAAACTTGGCCTCTAGTCGGGATGTCCTATAGACCGATGTACGACTTCGATTCAATCGGAGAGAGCCTTTTCTTGTACGTTTGCTTCTAAAGCAGCGACTGGTCCTTTATGCAGCGACTGGTCCTTTATGCAGCGACTAGTCCCTAATGCAGCTACTGGTCCCTAATGCAATGACTGATCCCTAATGCAATGACTGGTCCCTAATGCAATGACTGGTCCCTAATGCAATGACTGGTCCCTCATGCAATGACTGGTCCCTCATGCAATGACTGGTCCCTAATGCAATGACTGGTCCCTAATGCAATGACTGGTCCCTAATGCAATGTCTGGTCCCTAACGCAATGATTGGTCCCTAGTGCAGCGACCGGTCCTTAATATAGTGACTCGTTCTCATTGAACCGACTCGTCCTCAATGCAGCGACTGGTCCCTAATGCAGTGGCTGGTCCCTATTGCCGTGGCTGGTCCCTATTGCCGTGGCTGGTCCCTATTGCCGTGGCTGGTCCCTATTGCCGTGACTGGTCCCTATTGCAGCGACTGGTCCTCAATACGGCAAGTGATCTTTTATGCAGAAACTCGTCCTCAATACAGCGACTGGTTTTCAAAACGGTGAATGATCCCAAATGCAGCAAATGGTTTCCAATAAGGTGACTGGTTCTTAAATGCAGAGACTGATTCTTAAATGCAGTGGCTGGTTTTCGATGCAGTAATTGGCTTCTCACCCAGCGACTGGTCCTCGATGCAGCGACTGGTCCCCAATGCAGCAACTAGTCCTCAATGCAGCGACTGGTCCTCAATGCAGCTACCGGTCCTCAATGCAGCGACTGGTCCTCAATGCAGCGACTGGTCCTCAATGCAGCGACTGGTCCTCAATGCAGCGACTGGTCCCCAATGCAGCAACTAGTCCTCAATGCAGCGACTGGTCCTCAATGCAGCGACTGGTTCCAAATGTAATATCTGTGAAACTGCGTTGTTCCAATTAACCCAAATGCAGTATCTCCTTGTGCCCCCCCTAAGTTTTTTCGCTCATCGTCCAAAACTGTCTAAATTAATCCGCACAAGTTGGGCAGGAAGGCGACTGAGAAGTTTTAGCGTGAAGCCCGACTTCGCACCTTCAAAACTTCGTTCAGCGCTATTTTTTGCTGTTCTTTCGTCGTAAAAATGTTGTTTAATAGAAATTAAAGTGTTTTCCGCGGCCATTGCCTAGAGAAGTTGGCTCAATTGTAAGGTCGCTTGAAGCGTGGAGCCGAACACTCTATAGCGAAGCAATGAACCAGATGGTCAAGAGAAAAAAAATAACAGAAGCTTCCCAACTTTCTTATGGGTTCTTCCTTTCCGAAATATACCAACACGAAGTTGTCTGCCTTCTTCTATCAGTAGTTGGAAGTAACACGAAGTAGTCTGCCTTCTTCTATCAGAAAGTGGAAGGAACACGAAATAGTCTGCCTTCTTCTATCAGAAGGTGGAAGGAACACGAAGTAGTCTGCCTTCTTCTATCAGTAGTTGGAAGGAACATGAAGTAGTCTGCCTTCTTCTATCAGTAGCTGGAAGGAACACGAAGACGTCTGCTCTTCTATCAGTAGCTGGAAGGAACACGAAGACGTCTGCTCTTCTATCAGTAGTTGGAAGGAACACGAAGTAGTCTGCCTTCTTCGATCAGTAGTTGGAAGGAACTTTCCATTAGTCGTTTGAGTTTTATTTTGTATCCCTCATTGTTGAAAGCGTTCATTCATTCATGCCCGCAAAACATGAATGAATACGAATATTTTTGAAAACTGAATATTGATCTGGGCGAATTCAACAGAAAAATTGTAAATCAACAGACGATGAGGGAAGGCTATTGTTAGCGGTCTCATTGTGTCATGGCAATATTAGGCTATTGTTAGCGGTCTCATTGTGTCATGGCAATATAAGGCTATTGTTAGCGGTCTCATTGTGTCATGGCAATATAAGGCTATTGTTAGCGGTCTCATTGTGTCATGGCAATATAAGGCTATTGTTAGCGGTCTCATTGTGTCATGGCAATATAAGGCTATTGTTAGCGGTTTCACTGTGTCATGGCAATATAAGGCTATTGATAGCGGTCTCATTGTGTCATGGCAATATAAGGCTATTGATAGCGGTCTCATTGTGTCATGGCAATATAAGGCTATTGATAGCGGTCTCATTGTGTCATGGCAATATAAGGCTATTGATAGCGGTTTCATTGTGTCATGGCAATATAAGGCTATTGATAGCGGTCTCATTGTGTCATGGCAATATAATGCTATTGATAGCGGTCTCATTGTGTCGTGGAATTATATAATGCCGAATATCAAGCTGTTAGAAAATACATGGAACTGTTCACAGTTGGTTATCATTCACATTCACTATGTGAATATAGTGAAATACTAAAAATATGTACGCAAATTTATCCCAATGTTGTTATATCAAATGAAGACACAATTACCCATCCTCATTGTTCATTGAAACACATAACTATAACTGTTGTGCTACACGAATACCAGTCAAGACTATTTAAGCTATTTCATATATTTTTCACTCATTTGTATTTTCAATGGAATTTTAGGAAAGTCTACATATATATATCCCTGGGCAGCATACATAACCATGCCTCTTAAGAACAAGTGCTAAGCTTGAGAATCGGTAGCATGTAAGTTGTTCCTGTGGCTGCCAGCATCTATTATCGTTAAGGACCCCTCACGCACTCCCACGCTTCGTTTATCCACCCCTCTTGAACGTCCTCCAATACTACCCGACCTGTGTCCCAACCCAACCCTTCCCCCTACCACACCTTTGCCCCTATCACTCCTTTGCCCCGACTCGACCGTTGCCTCCACCCGATCCTTACCTCTACCACACCTTTGCCCTTACCCCGCCTTTGCCCCCACCCAATTTTTGCCCCCACCCGAATTTGTCAATTCCACTACTTTGCATAGAACCGATCGTTGCCTCCTGCCGACCCTTGCCCTTACCACACCTTTGTCTACATCTGACATTTGCTTTTTCTCGGTCCTTATCGTTGTTCAAGTCATGTTCCTACACAACCCTTGTGCCTGTCTAACCCTTGCCCATGCCCGACCCTTACTCTTAGTGGGCCCTTGCCCATTCCTAGCCTATGCTCCTTCCCAGCCAATTCCCCTACGCAGCCCAAGCCCCTATCCGACCCTTACCTCTACTGAACCCTTGCTCCTACCTGACCCTTGCCCGACCCGATCCTTGCCCTTCTCAACCCTTGCCTCTACTCTGCCCTGCGCCTATTCGACCCTTGCTCCTACCCTGTCCGTGCCTATCCCGTTTTTAGCCCCTAGGCCCTACACGGTCTTTTCCCTTACTCGGCCCTTGCTCGTACCCGGCTCTTACCCCTACCCTTGCTTCCACCCTACCCATGCTCCTGCCCGGTCGTCTCCCTCGCCCCTGCCATGCCCGGCCCATAACCTTGTAGTGCAATGGTCCACTCAATGCAGGCCTAATGGTAAGGGCTCGTTACAAGACGCTATCAAGCCTCCCTTTCGAGGACGAGCGCCCCCAGGCAGGGAGTAGAGCGGGGTGTTATGGTCTCATTGTTTCATTGAGGGAAAGAACATTTTAAGCAACCATAAGAAGAAAAGGAGAGGAAAGGAGTTGTCAAGCTGTTATTGCAGAGACATGGGAGTGGGGTGGGGAGTTGTCGGAGGAAGGGTCAGGGGGCGTTGGGGGCGCATGGTGAGGGCTGAGTAGGATATCCTGCCTCACTGCCCTACATGTTGGGTGCCCTCATATCATTAGGGAACAGTTGGCCGGAGTCAGGGATGCCCTAGTGTTTAGCATTAGCCGACATCACCTCACAACGTCAGGTGCGCGTGGCCAGGTGAAGCGTGTTACTGGTGAATAATTGGTGACGTGTGGTGCAAGATATTTTATACGCTCGTACATGTGTGGGTAGTTATTTTATACGCTCGTAAATATGTGGGTAGCTGTTATATACGCTCTTACATGTGTGGGTAGCTGTTTAATACGCTCTTACATGTGTGGGTAGCTGTTTTATACTCTCTTACATGTGTTGGTAGCTATTTTATACGCTCTTACATGTGTGGGTAGCGGTTGTATACGCTCTTACATGTGTGGGTAGCTGTTTTATACGCTCTTACATGTGTGGGTAGCTGTTTTATACGCTCTTACATGTGTGGGTAGCTGTTTTATACGCTCTTACATGTGTGGGTAGCTGTTTTATACGCTCTTACATGTGTGGGTAGCTGTTTTATACGCTCTTACATGTGTGCGTAGCTATTTTATACGCTCTTACATGTGTGGGTAGCTATTTTATATGTTCTTAAATGTGTCGGTAACAATTTTATACGCTCTTTTATGTGTTGGTGGCTATTTTATACGCTCGTACCATACATGAGTGGCTAGCCATTTTATACGCTCTTACATGTGTGTTTTGCATCGCTCAGGTAAATTGGGCTGGCTGCGTTTGCATTTCATAATGCCCAGTTCACATCTAACGTGTTTTCCTCGACATTAGGATATTCTGGTATTTTTTTATTTGTTTTTTAGTATGCGGACTCAGAGTTGACTCAAGCACACCTGGATTGGTTTTATGTATGCACGTACGTCAGATGGACCTCACCAGTAAGGGCATCTTGCTTGTTATTCATATTAACAACTCGACGGTTCACCTTTTTTTATTGCGCGCTTGACCTGAGTCAAGAATTATTGTTTAAGAACGACTGGCGCGTGGTCTCCCTTGATTTACCGAGTTATTGCATGTATTCTGTATTCGTGAATGTTTTGTGAGTTTGTTGTAAGATTGTTTATTCATTCTTCGATTCCCATGGTCATTCGTTTCACACACCGGTATCGCATCGGCCAAGCCAGAACACCACTGGTATTTACGTCCAACCCATCACATGATCATTTCATCGCATTCATACATCCTATTTTGTTTCACTTCGGAACGCTACCAAAAATCTACTCATTTGATGAAACGCGAACTCGACTTGCAGTGAATTAAATAACCATGAGAGCAATTGAAGTTATCGCGTCACGCGATAACTTCAATTGTATGACATAGATTAGTGCACGCTCCCTTCTATCATTAGGAATGATAATTTCACAATTGTCTGATCACTTGACGGAGATCAAAACGTCATGACTCAAAACGAAAGACAAAGAGGTAATGACTATACGCACATTTTGTCACTAAACGTCCCCAAGCATTTTCTACCTACTAACGGAATTTGCCTCGGAAAACAGGACATTGTATGAAATTTGCCACGAAACAGGCTATGATATGATTCATGGGTGAGGGACCATTTGCAGAAGAAGTTTTACACCTTACTGAGCACTACCACTCGTCGACGTCATATTTTTTTTGGAAATATTCAAAACTTACATTTTCGAATCGAATAATTCAGCGGTTGTTATTTTCGCGCACCAATTTGAATTTCATTTCACAAACAATTTTGGACTCGACAGATATATTTACATTTTAGTGTGGGAAATTTATTTTATCACAAACTTCCCTAATATCACGTCTTACGGGAAAACAGCCTACTGCGATTGTTATGTTCCACACTTCACTGCTTATATCTTTAGATTTCTTAGTTTTTATGCCCCTTTTTTTGGCAAAACCTTGTTGAGAAACCTGCAGTGTCGTCAGCCAGTTCGAAGCTGGCCGTCCTGACAGAACGAGCCGTCCTGGCAGAGAGGGGTCTGCTTCCGCCAGCCTAGCATCGGGCTGTTCTCTGACTGTGGCAGACCTGTGTGTGGTTTGCTGGCATCCCATGACTGTTTTGTGTCGTTCTACCACAAATTGGCAGACGACCGTCCACGTGCCATCCTCGGTTCTGCCTGAACGCGCGGGTAGAAAGTCGACAGGCAGGATTGTCAGACGTGTCGAACAGGCAAGCGCAGGCAGACGGGGCACTCGGTCCACACCGCCTCGTTGTTTGCCTCTCATCGCTGCGGTTATCCATCCTCCCTGCAGTTATACTCTCGCCAGGCTGCGTCGCTGCTCCCCTATTGTATGTTTGTTTAATTTTAATTAGTAGCGTGTGACACGAGAGGTGTATAGGCTGGCTCGAGTGTCTCGACGGAGGAGTGTGTAAGGGGACTTGAAACATGATTTATATGAGGCATGAGACAATTTATTTGCTTCAAATCCCACAGGCGCCACCAGTGTTATAAACTTTTATCGTTACTAGTCGTTAATTAAAACTTATAGTTGGTGCAAAGGTTAAATTAGTAGGCGATATGTTTATCAAGTTATTTCGAATAATAAAACAAGAACACATAAACGGGGGCAGCTACAAGTCAAAGGTGTATGATTAGTATTGTGTAGCTGATATGATAACTGAATAAGTTTAATAATGCACGATCACGGAGGCTTATAGTTGTGAGCGAGTAGAAGAGACAAAAAAAGAGACGGTGCGTCGTGAGCAAGATGTGTTCCCTGCTGTCCCCATCTCCACACTGCCAAAAAGACCTGAAGTGCCCGAATGGGAGGCGCGCCTGATCTAAAAATAGAGGCACAAACTGTCCAATGAGGGACGGCCCTACAGTTTACTAAACTCTACAGGGGCGTGTCATCCTAATTCTTTCATTGTTATTGGCCACGCTGCGAACTACGTAGGGTCGCAGACTCCGCCCTAAATTAGAATAAACGTATGGCTTTTTGTGTTATTTTGTATATCGGGCACAAAACTGCTGATCTCCTCACTATGGCAGCCAGACACAAATGACCCCCCACTTGACGAAGGGTCTCGAACGAGTAACCAAATCCGAGGACACACATCTGTTTGCTTAAGGAAGCGCTTTTGAGGGATGGTAGCCCTACCCAGCTGCTGGCACCGTTAGAAACTCAAACTTTAGCTACATGTTATAGGCGTGAAACGTAGTGTTATAACACTCTTACATGTGCGAGTAGTCATTTTATACGCTCCAACCTGTCTGGGTACCTATTTTATACGCCCGTGCAAGTGTGGGTAGCTATTTTATACGATCATACGAGTGTGGGTAGCTTTTCATACGCTTTACACATGTGGGAAGCCCATATGCTCTCCTACAAGAGTGAGTAACTATTCTATACCCTCTTATATGTGAGAAGCTATTTAATACGATTATACATATGTGGGTGCCTATTACATACGCTTTGACGTGTGTGTATATCTATTTCATACTCTCTCGAATGTGTTGGTAGCTATTTTGTACGCTCTCACATGTGTGTGTGTTATTTTATACATAATCACGTGTGTTGGTAGCAATTTTACACTCTCTTACTTTTGTTGGTAGTTATTATATTGATGTGACCTATCCGACATTTACCGAACGTTGTGGTGTATTTTTAGCTAACGATTTAGTTCGTAGCATTAACCTGGGCCTGTTTTGGGCAGAGGGGCTCCCAAGAGGTGAGTATAAATGTCTGGCAACTTACACAATACAATCCCTTTGTGACCATTGTGCCAATCGAGGGATAACTTACATAACTTATTATGAGTTATGTAAAATCCAATCTTAAAACCTCAGACTTAAAATGGATTATTTACATCACAGGATACTTATCTCGTAAGTTTGTTGAGTCGCACTCTGTTTCTTACGCGCCTTCGAGCGTACTGTATGTTAACGATACTTGTTGCGTGTAACGATTCGTCACTGTGAAACCGACTCCAGTCAGCTCTTCCTTTTTTAACTTCTCACAGATTATCTTGATCTAACGTTACTCTTAACAGACATTATCCCATCTAAAAAGGTCATTGTCAGACCAACGTTGCCTTCTGCTGCTATCATCAGTTTCTTCATTAAATCTGTCTTCTTGGCATTTATTCAATTGCAGTGTTTTGTGACCGACTGTTCCCCATCGCATCTAAACCTACCTCTTCCCACAGGTCCCGAAGGAAGGCGAGGAAGGAGAGGCCGAAAGGGAGACGTCGGGGAGCAGGGAACTATGGTGAGTGGGGAGCAGAGGACGATGGTGCGCGAGGAGTGGGAGACTGAGGAGTGGAAATCAGACACAGTGGTTGATTGCTGGGAAGCGCCAAATATGGCGAGTAGAGATTAAGAGAATGCTGTGGGTGAGGAGCGGGGGGCAATTAGATGGTGGGAAGCACTGGATTATGATGAAAGGGGAGCAGGGGACCGAGAGGAGTGGGGTAGACTGGTAGATGGGGAGAGAGAGAGAGTGTTGAATGGTGACTGGTGAGCGAGGGACTATGGTGAGTGAAGAGCCGAGGATTAGGATCAATGGGAAACGGGGATAATGTTAAGTGGGGAGCAGGGGACAATGTTGAGTGAGAAGTAGGGTACAATGGTGAGTGGGGAGCAGGGCACCAAGCTGAGTAGGGAGCATAGGACAATGCTGAGTGGAGAGCGAGTGAATATGGTGAGTGGGAAGCAAAGTACAATGGTGAGTGGGGAGCAGGGCACTAAGCTGAGTAGGGAGCAGAGCGAGTGACTATGGTGAGTGGGAAGCAGGGTATAATGATGAGTGGGAGCAAAGGACTACGCTCAGTGGGGTGCAGAACATTAAGCTGAGTAGAGAGCAGAAGACAATGCTGAGTGGAGAGCAAGTGGCTATGGTGAGTGGGAAGCAAGGTATAATGGTGAGTGGGGAGCAGGGGACTACGCTGAGTGGAGAACAGGGCACTAGAAGAATGGTGATTGGAGAGAGTAGAATGGTTATTGGAGAGCGGAAACAACGATGAGTGGGAAAAAGAGGACTCTGATGTGCGATGTGCTGGCGCTATTTGTGAGCGTGAAACAAGGTAAAATGGTAGGTAGGGAGTGAAGAACTATGACTAGTAGGGTATAGGGGGCCACGGTGTGTGGGGTCTGGGAGGCTATGGTGTGTGGGTTCTGGGAGGCTATGGTGTGTGGGGTAAAGGGGGCTACGGTGTGTGGGGTATTGGAGGGTATTGGAGGCTGTGGGGTAAAGAGGGCTATGGTGTGTGGGGTAAAGAGGGCTATGGTGTGTGGGGTCTTGGAGGCTATGGTGTGCGGGGTAAAGGGGGCTACGGTGTGTGGGGTCTTGGAGGCTATGGTGTGTGAGGGTAAAGGGGGCTACAATGTGGGGTACTGAAAGCTATGGGACAAGGCGCTCTGCTGCATCATGCGTGACAGGGTGCTCTGTTGCATCATGTGGGACAGGGCACCCTGCTGCATCATGCGTGACAGGGCGCCCTGCTGCATCATGCGTGACAGAGTGCTTTGTTGCATCATGTGGGACCGGGCGCCCTGCTGCATCATGCGTGACAGGGTGCTCTGATGCATCGTGTGGGACCGGGCGCCCTGCTGCATCATGCGTGACAGAGTGCTCTGTTGCATCATGCGTGACAGGGCGCCCTGCTGCATCATGCGTGACAGGGTGCTCTGCTGCATCATGTGGGACCGGGCGCCCTGCTGCATCATGCGTGACAGGGTGCTCTGATGCATCGTGTGTGACCGGGCGCCCTGCTGCATCATGTGTGACAGGGCGCTCTGTTGCATCATGTGGGACCGGGCGCCCTGCTGCATCATGCGTGACAGAGTGCTCTGTTGCATCATGTGGGAC
>SDVV010014434.1:0-14804 GCA_016164225.1 Gammarus roeselii | reverse complement strand
GTGTGCTGTTCTGGATTTTTTTTTTTGTTTTTTGTTTTTTGTCATTCATGCGGATGGTTCATGTGATAGCCAATAGTGCGCAGTAATTCCAGTTCCTATACCTGTGTTAACATTGCTGTTCTCAACAGCATACTGGCGCGCATGGCTGTGCTGGCCTCCCCTGGCTCTGCTGCTCCCCACTTGATGTGGTCCTGCTGGAAGGGGCTGCAAAGGTAAGAGACTACTCCAACACCACAACAACATCAAGATCAAGACACTGATACACCTCACCAGACACCACCCAAGCACAGGCACAGTAAACACACACACACACACACTCACACACAGCAGTTGTATTGTTATGGCCTAGATCCCATCCGCCAAAACCCAATTACAAATTTTCACATTCTGCCCCTCCGAAAATTTAAATATAAACTTCAGGTTGGTATGATGTAGCTAGCCTATCACCAGCAATACATAAAGAGAGCAGGGGAATCCCCAAAGGCCTCCCTAAGCAACACCAGCACTAAGGACTGAGATCATGATTAGAAAATACCAATCTAGGGTAATTGCCTTCAAATGGATGATCTATCAAGTTAAATCAAACTTTATTTGAGTTCCCCCCGTGATGTACAAGTAGTTTGCCTGGGTGTGTCTTCCTTACAGAGGGATCTGGACTTGTTGCAGTCTGTGTTGTTGTCATTGGAATCTCTCGTTGAACATTGACAAGTGTGTCTTTATGGGTTTTTACACGGGCCGTCTTGAATTGGAGCAGATTTATGATAGAACTGCTTATTATTTGAATGGTGTGGTACTTGAGCTTGTCGATTCCTTCAGGGACTTGGGAGTGCTTGTTGACTCAAGGCTGCGGTTCCATCTCCACGTGAGGAGTGTTGTAAGAAAGGCTTCCACTCTGGCGACCAGTCTGCTCCACTCTACTGTCAATAGGAGTTCTTTTTTCATGGTCTCTGTATTTATTACTCATATTAGACCCATCTTGGACTACTGCTCATGTGTATGGAATGTGGGATATTTGGGGGATCTGAGACTGTTGGAGTCTGTGCAGACCAGATTGCACAATTTGTAAGGCAGCGCACGCGAACATTGATAAGAAATATGTGAAGCGCACGTGAAATTTTGAGATGAAGCGCACGTGAAGACACCTGTCAAAATATCGCACGCGGAGACGTGAACAATTTTTCAGAAATATTTGTTGTGCTAAAATTTCATGCACGCATTTTCCTCCATAGCATATTAATTCGAACTGACACCAAGCTTCCTAACCACTGCGCATAACCATCATTGAAGAACTACTAATCTCTGTGACCGAACAGTCTGGATTGTCATCGGTTACTGAGAGAAACGAATGAAAACCAATATTGCATTTTTTTGGCGGGAGAATAAAAAAATTACGATTCATAATACAACGGCAATATCAGTCAAGTCAAAGAGCATCAGCGTTTGGTATGAATGCAACAATAGCTAAACTGTAATATTGAATTTCGACCTGCATGGTTCGAACGACAATTTAACATTACTGCATTTTGAATATAGACGGAAACAAATACCGACGTCATACACGTTATGTAAACAAGTTTGCTGCAACATTCATGGAAAAGACAGCGGAGTGGAAGTACAAAATTAAGCATTGTTAGTATTGTCAATTTTTAATAAGAACTGACAGGTATTGATCATAATAATTTATAACTACCATAAGAAAGTGTATCATCTAAATGTTACATTCTGTTTTGTATGACGCCTGGTTGGTGAAAGACGCTTACGTCTATGTGCGGTCATCTCAAACTCTACACACATGTAATTCTGCAGTCTATTTTGCTACGCTCGCAGCCTCGCACCTCTAGATCTCTGTTCTGTATATATTTGTCAGTGTCTCTGACAGTGGCGCATGTAACTCGTCATACATACGGCTGCAAGCGCACGCAATGGTCTAGATATGCCGATCTCAGCTTCTGAGGCGCACGGCTGGTTCGGTTCTTAAAATTCGGGATGAAAACGCACGTAATGTTCTCAACCCCGTGCCCAATTGTGCAATCTGGTGTGCAGAGGAGGTGGACCAAAAAGATTGATGGGCTAGGTGGAGTGGACTATGGTGAGCGGCTCAAAGCAATGCAGTTGTTTACTGTGAGGGGGAGGTTGTTGCGTTCTGATCTTGTGAAGTGTTGGAAGATTTTTCATTGTTCTGTTGATTCAGGTTTGTCTACTCTGTTTGAGAGAGCGCCGGATGTTGGCACACGTGGACATTGTTTCAAGCTGGTGGTTCCTCGCTGTCAGACGGACTATAAACGGAGATTCTTTTATTTTCGCTGTGTGCAGATTTGGAACCGGCTGCCCGCTGATGTGGTGCAGTGCAATTGACTTTGCGGCTTCAAGAGGGCCCTGGCGAAGGAATTGGGGGTAGTGTTGTATGAGTTTTGCTAGACTAAATTTGATGTGATGTTGTTGCTTTGTTTTTGTTGTCAACGGTTGTGTGCAGTTGTTGACTGTCTTCATTGTTTTGTTTTCTTTGGACCTATTGAGCACATTCCGACCAGCGTCCTGCTGCAGTGCTTGTACCGTGCTGTTCATTTTGATTGCTGGCGCGCTGAGGTGTACTGCCTCCCATCCCTGCGTGCTCTGTTGGCGGGGCTGTGGGGGGCTGCAAAGGTGAGATACAAAGGCGAGTGGAATTAATAAATAGCAATGAGCTAGCCAATAATAAATATCCAAGTTATTCTCAGCAGCTGCAGTTACTAAACTGTCAAGATTGCACAATTGGGTGCGGGGTTGAGAACATTACATGCATTTTCATCACTGAATATCAAGAACAGAACCAGCCGTGCACCTCAGAAGCTGAGATTGGCATATTTAGACCTTTGCATGCGCTCGCAGAGTATGTTTGTAGAGTTATGTGCGCCACTGTTGCAAGTTACCTGAAAAGTCATGGCCTAAGTGTTAACTTCTGTTTGACACAGAAGACGAATATTTTTTCAGATTAGGATGATACCTTACTTTGCATGTCTTATATTCATGTTAATGCAATTAGTTTGCTATAGAATTGAAGAAATACCTTTTTTATATACTTGTTTTATTGTATTATTAAAAATAAAGTTTTTTGTTGTAATATTTGCTGATTTACCAAGACTTTAGGGTCATAATTAGTTGAAGATCTGAAGAAATGACTTCTAGTAAAGTTAGTTTGCAATTATTGGAGAGGAATTTTGCTTCCTGCAGTGAAATTGGAAAAAAAATCATAGCAGCAGTCACGAACAACCGTAGCAAAAGACAAGCATCAAAAAAGACCTGTCAGACATAATAATTTACTTAACCTTCTCATTCAATTCTCTTGTTACTCTCAAACTTTTAATATGCGTTTCAAATATTGATATATCGGGGTGGGGAATTATCCCCTATTAGGGGCCATAGCTCGCCGCACGGATTTTTCTAAATAATATTCATTTGGATGTTTGTAGAATGATGAAACTTACGGTACTTCATGGTCATAATAGTAGCTATACAGGCCGTATATACAAAGTTTGTTGCCCGCATAGATTCTAAGTTATTTTATATGTGAATCTATTTCCAATGCAACTATATTGGTCAAGCCTCCTACTTTGGAATTAGGTTTTGCTCAAGAGTAGTTTGTGTCCGAGGAATTGACTGCATAATGTTAATGAGGGTGAGTTAGGACACGAAAATTTTTGGGTGTGAGTTGGGACAAAATACCATTGCATCCCCCTATTCCTGTGCTACAACTTTTATTATGGTCAAGTTTGAATCTATGAACTTTATATTAGAGACAAAAATCAAACATAGAAGGTTATGAAATTGACTGCTATAGAATTTTGTTGATAAAACTGGATTTTTTTGTTTACTAGTCTCAATTTTTATGTTTATGCCTAAAACTGCTTTATCTTTTGCATGAAGTATGTTTAAAGGGTCTGTTATGAGTTGAGATATCAATGGATTATATAGACAGAACACATTTCTCAAAAATATAAATATAAAATTGTCATAACTCACCCGACTCAAAAAGAGCTTGTCGGGTAAGTTGGGACAGTGCATGAATAATATTTACAAAGTAATATATTTATATATATTGTCTTAATCATTATTCCATGTTTTTTTGGGGTTTCAGAATTATTTGAAGGCAGCAAGGTAGCTGAAAATTGTTATTTTCAGATTTTTAAAGATCTATGTTCCTACCTTAAACTGAAGAGAGGTGCATATATATTGTCTTAATCATTATTCCATGTTTTTTTGGGGTTTCAGAATTATTTGAAGGCAGCAAGGTAGCTGAAAATTGTTATTTTCAGATTTTTAAAGATCTATGTTCCTACCTTAAACTGAAGAGAGGTGCATATATATTGTCTTAATCATTATTCCATGTTTTTTTGGGGTTTCAGAATTATTTGAAGGCAGCAAGGTAGCTGAAAATTGTTATTTTCAGATTTTTAAAGATCTATGTTCCTACCTTAAACTGAAGAGAGGTGCATATATATTGTCTTAATCATTATTCCATGTTTTTTTGGGGTTTCAGAATTATTTGAAGGCAGCAAGGTAGCTGAAAATTGTTATTTTCAGATTTTTAAAGATCTATGTTCCTACCTTAAACTGAAGAGAGGTGCAATAGATACTGACAAAATGTCTTGTGCCCTAGATGATGTAATAGCTGGCAAACTGAGCTTGTAAGCAAAGTCTCACCAACCACAAAAACTTCCAGCCTATTTTCTAAAATAAAATTTGTAATAAAATCTACCTTTGCAATACAAGGGCAATGACAACTGGGAGACGGACGACTACGGAAACCCTCAGCAACTGACGGACCCAACTCAACCAGCACCACCACCGCGCCCACCTGCACCACCGCCTCGGCAAACAGCAGCCCCACCAACGGGAACGGCAGCACCACGGCGGTCACTGGAACCTCATACTGCAGTCACCAGAACCGCCACCGCGGCTATTGGAATCTCCACCTCCCAGTTTGTTGCCAACTAGGATGTTGCCGAACAAGCGCTCCTCGGTTGACATAACTAGGTCCAGTATGTTGTTCCTCTGTGTTGGTTCACGATTTTACTGGGTCATACCATAATCGGCAATGAACTCCTTACGTTTATTGCTTGGGGCCTGTGAAGTTAGTCACCCTGTTAATATAAAGGAGATTGAAGTTGCTAAAGATGATAGTCTTCTGATTATTTGAGACTATATCTGCCAGCTTCTCATAAAGCTGGGCATCTTGTTCCGCAAGGGTGTAACTGTTGCGTTACAGGGTGTGACTGCTACGGTACACCAATGTTAGCTTCAATGTAGCATGGGCCACTTCAATTTCTTTGTTGATTATTTTGCAAGAAACTGGCAAGCATTGCTCTAAGAAACGGATGCAGTATCTCCTTTATGTACAGCACGGACCCTCGCCCTTGTTTACTAGAGGTGAGATTGTCCACACAAATAAACATTTTGTAGTGTGGTAGCTTTATCTCTATTGCCAAGTTTCTACTTTGTAGATTGAGACATTTTGTTTATGCCAATGACATCAAACAAGTACAGGGTTGCCAGTCCTCAACGTTCATCAAACTTGAGGGAATAGGACTGCGCGTTTACAGAAGACCTTTAAACTGTGCGTGTCATGGTCTTCAACTTCTTCATTGAGGGGGTCTTGACCTGGTGGCTGTGGGCAAGGATCTTGACCATCCCTGGAGTTGCCTTCTTGTGAGCCCTGTCAACTACCGTGCCCGCAGCTTCTTCCGCCTGCAATGACTGATAGATCATCTCTCCCGGCAGGGAATTTGCTGCTGGCATAGGGACCTCTAGGCAGAGTTCCCTGGGGCCAAAACTGGTTTGTTTAAAACATGTTGAACCTCTAACTTTTTGGCATAGAATTTCTTTGCGCTTAGTTGGAGCAGACTGCAAAGTCTGACATTTCCTTCATCATTCAGGGCTCTTACCTTTGTCTCTTACCTTTGCAGCCCCCTCCAGCAGGACCACAGCAAGTGAGGAGCAGCATGCCGGGGGAGGCCAGCACAGCCATGTGTGCCAGCATGCTATTGAGAACAGCAATGTTAACACAGGTATAGGAACTGGAATTACTGCGCACTATTGGCTATCACATGAACCATCCGCATGAATGACGAAAAAAAAAAAATCTACAACAGCACGCTGTACAACAAAGAAGCACACAAAGAAGCAACACATCAGGACAGACACAAACACACACACACACACACACCCACACAAACACACACTACAACCCACCACTCCAGCATCATTGCAAAAAGCAGACAAATCCAAAGCCAGGATGCCAACATGCTGCAGAAGAACCCGCCCCAACCTTAACAAACTCAAACAGAATATCACCCAAAAACTCCGCAAGCAACCTCTTGAATGCAGCCAGGGAATCTGACTCCACCACAAAACTCAGGAGGCTGTTCCACAACTGAACACATCGTGCTCGGAGAGCTCCTTGCATCAGGAGCTCTCCGAAAAATACCCCAAGGTTGTCCCCACCATCCAACCTGCAGATGATCCTCCACTATTTAATAAGGTCCACCCTGAGAAACTTTCCTTTTATAGAAAATAAGCCAAGTTACTTCAGTCTGGAAAAGTAATCCAACTCAGCAAGACCATCCACATTTCTTGTCCATCTCCTCTGCACAGACTCGAGCAATCTCAAATCCCCAAGAAAACCCACATTCCACACTGACGAACAATAATCCATGAGAGGCCTGATGTGCATCACAAAGAGGGACACCATGAAGTGAGGACTACGGCAAACGGTGGATCTCAGCTGGCTGCCGGGCCAATCCGGAAGCCTTACCCACCACCTCTCTGATATGATGGTGGAATTTCAGTTTTACATCGACCACCACACCAAGGTCCCTGTGGGATTGAACAAACTTCAATGGAATCCCACTCAAGAAGTACTGAGCCAGCGGATTCTCATCAGTCCACTTGGCAAACCCACAAGCAAACCTCAACACCACACACTTCTCCAAGTTCAGCCTCAAGTTCTAAGACAAGGCAACCGCGCCAACTGTATCCAAATCCGACTGCAGACTTGACACACCAGGAACCGCTGACTCCTTCACCCTCTTGTACCAAAGGTACAGCTTGTAGTTGTCAGCAAAAGCTTAGAAGAACATAGCACTCCATGTGTAATGTGATTAATATAGATCAGAAATAGCACAGGGTCCAGCACAGAACTCTGCGGCACACCACTAACCACCTCTCTCCACTCACTACAACACCCACCAACAGCAACCCTTGGAGAACAACCAGCCAAAAACGAACGAATCCAGCCAAGCAAAACTGGCCCGACTCCCACCTCCCTCAGCTTGTGAATCAGCACATCATGAGAAACCACATTGAATGCCTTTGAAAAATCAAGCAGCAGAACATCCACCTCAAAGCCATCATCCACCCAGTCTGAAACATCTGAATAAGCCAAGAGAATCTGATCCCCAGTAGACCGAAATTTCCGGAATCCAAACTGGTGAGGGGAGAGAATCTTATTACTCTCAAGAAACTCAACCAGACCGGAAACTATAATCTTTTCCTAACTCCTGCAGCACACAGAGGTCAGACTGACAGTGCGGTAGTTCAGAGGATCGTACCTCAACTTACCCTTGAACAGGGAGATCACAATTGACTCCAGCCACAAATCCGAAACTACTCCACAAAGTAATGACCTCTGAAATAGAATTGACAAAGGCCCCGACAGTGCACCCGCACAACTCTTCAGAAGCTTCGGATGTAAGCCATCGGGCCCCGTAGCCGACGAAGCGTCTAGAGCCAACAACACGCTAAGCACCTGAGCATGAGTGACAACTGGATCAGGCATCCCTCCATGAAAGACCTGATTGGGAGCTGGATTAGGAGGAGCATCAACAACAAAAACGGAAGCAAACGCATCAGCAAAAGTTTCACTCATGACCTGGGGGCAGTCAACATACTCACCACCAGCAGCGTGAAGAGGACCAATGGACAAACGACCCTTCTTTTTATTGCGGATGTATGAGCGAAAGAGCTTTGGACACTCGCCAAATCAATCCATGAGATGCTCCTCCTACTGAGCATGACTCTGGATAGCAAAGGTTCTATACTGATGGTTCAAGGCGTTAAATAGGCCCATTGCCAGTACAGAACGAGGATCCCCTCTACCAAAGGAAGCTCTCACGCGCTTGAAGTCCTGCCAAGCAAGAGATCTCTCTCGCATCAACTGCCAAGGTGGATGAACAGACCACGGCACAGACTTGGCTCTACTGTGAACTGGAACATGTAGATCAACCAACCCCATCAGAATGGACATCAGGTGCACAAAACAACTGTTGACTGACAAGTACACAAATTCCAACTGCCAATCAATATCAAACAGGGACCTCGATATGGCATTATAGTTTCCCCTATGCCAGAGGTACCTTCCTCCTTGAAAAAAGTCAACATCTCGCTCCAGTTCCACATGGAAAAGATAGTCGCACACAACAGGAGAGTGCATACTACGAGGAAACGGAGAGAGCACCTCAACACTACCCACCCTATCCAACTTGGGTGTCAGGAAAAGGTCCAAAATAGAACCACCTGCAAGAAAAGTGCTCTCAGTTACCCACTGTGTCAAACCAACAGAGAGAAAACAGTTCAAGAAAGACATATCCACCGGGCGTACGTATACATCAAGAACATTCTCAAATGGCCAAGCCAAGGAGGGCAGGTTAAAGTTGCCCAAAACCACCACCTCACGGTCAGCACAAAAGGTCAAGATCAGCTGGATGAGCCGAGAATTGCGAGCCTCATCATAAGATGGGGGTTGGTAGACAGCCAACACCCAGACATCAACATCCAGCAAGTAAATGGCAGCAACATTAGGGCACTCCAGGTTGCGTTCAACAAAACAAACCCCCCTCCTCACAAACAAGCAAACACCATGCTTGCGAACAGCGCCGTCAGTATCACCCCTCACAACATCAAAACCCTCCAACAAAATAAAGGAAAAAGGCTATCTGTTAGGAAAGGATTGGGTCTCTCTCAAAAGTCATCAATCAAGTTGTTGAAGGATGCTCCTTTGGAATTGCAATTGGTCTTGAGGGCTTGATTTGGATAGGTTAACTTAATATACAGCTCGTCATTGTCATTCATTTGATGTAAGATGGTGTGATGGCCACTCTATTCGTTTTTGCCTCTAGGTTAGAAATCAACTGCCTGTATTTGGCTAACAAATCTTCCAACCTTGTCCTTCCAATAGCATTGGTGCCTACATGGCAGATTATGAGTCTTCCAACTGGAAACTTTAACCTTTGCTGGGGCACCTCTGATATTTTCTTTTGTGGGCTTGCAAATAACCTGCCTTTTTGTCTAACACCTGCAAGCAAACTCAACCGCCTGGTGCCAGATGATAGTCACACTTGGGACAAGTGTCTCAATTTTGCTGTCCAGGTCAATGAACCTCTCACAAAGGCAGGCCGGTTCACGAAGGTGAACTGGTCCTGGACCTGCTGAAATCCATATAAATCTACGCCGCCCATTTGAGGTTGGATGCCAATTTGACCCTTGGATGCCTTGGTCCTATGTATCGGCTTAGTCCCGGTTTTTGGTTTCCGGTGTTGTAGTGTGGCTATTTTTGAGCTATATAACTGTTGAACAGGGTCCTCTAGCTATCAGCTCTAGGAGTGATGCGGCAGTCTGTTATGAGGGGTAATGATGACTATGTGTAGGCTCTTAAATTTACTGGCTCAAAAGGGGTAAGATTAATCAAGTGGCAGTTTATTGCAAAAGTTGCCGTTTTAAAAGTCAGGGCAATTAGGGATTAGTGATCATCTAAATTCAGTGCACAGGGGGTAGGGTGAAAACTGGGGTAACACCAGTGTCCAAGAGACACAGTGCTCAGCTGTAATAAAAATCAAAGATACACTATTAACACAAGAAAACATGTATACACAACAGCACACATAAAAGTAGCAAACTGAATAAAACTTGCATCTAATCATTAAGAAGTAACCCTTTAATAAAAATTCATTGATCACAGCAGGGGAAAAATTCCTCTAAGTTGCAGATCTCACAGGTAATGAATGGTTCAGAATCATCACAGTTAGGATTATGTTGTGGTAGAAACAAAGCCACTTGAATGGTAATTAAATTACCACTAGATGTAGAATTTAATGATCAGTAGCTATATATGTGATTTATTATTAAGGTGCTAAAATAAATTTGGCACCATGAAATAGGATGTGATACTTTGATAGCGTCGACCGGGATGAATCCCTGCATTTCGCGCATACTTTGAAATAACTCGAAAAGTATGCGGCCGAGAAACTTTGTATTTACGGTGTGTATAGCTACTTAAAATATGATCATGAAGCACCGTAAGTTTTAACATTCTACCATTGTTGTGAGCCAGTAACTTTACTAAGAATAACTATTGTTCAATTATTTTATCTGCACTAAAACCCACAAACACAGTGGTAGCAACCATATAGTGGCCCTTTTAGGGATGTAGTACCTTGCACTGTGGCAAAATTCTTCTTCTTTAACTGACCTCAAGTAAACAAGATGGACAAAAATTCTTCTTTTGCTTGTCAGAATTTCAGTAGCACAGACAAAGGAAATGAGAGCTAGAAATACACTGCTACTAATAGTGAATTCCTTATAGATAAATAAGTTGCTAATCCTATATATTCAGTAAATATGGTTACTTTAGGCTTCCAGTTAGCCTCTTTCAATTTAGTGCATGATATATTCATTTGTAAATGTAAACTAATTTATTAGTTGTAATAGGAATAATTGATGCCTGATTCTCTCAGGGCTTGGAAGATATGAAAATTATAATTGATGCCTTTATACTTGCTCCACTATACTGCCTGTGCTTCTGCATAGGATTTAGGATCTATGTTTAGGCTGACTACAGTTCTGCAGCATTGCCTCACTCAAATATACCTAATGACCTAACCATTCAATTCTCTCTGAAGGTTTGTCTTTCTTTTCCTCTCAACCTTTTGATTGGTCAAGCTTGTCTAGCCTTTATGGTACAATTATATTCTCCCAAACTGTATATATGTGTACATATATTGTCTGCTCTGCAGATGGGTATTTGGATAGCTATTAACTTCAATCAAATAACATTGTTATTTTGCTTGTGTTGGTACTTCTCAAATGCGCATTTTAGTATTTTCAGAATGTTAACTTTTTAACTATTCAACTCGTACTGCTAGCCCGATTTCTCTTCTACGCCAATAGATCACTAGTCTCCCTCTTCACCAATAGATCTACTGAAGAATAGCTATACATGCTGCACTCGTTTGGTACCCAGTACTACTAGTATCAACAGGTATGACTACTGAAAGCTTTGCCAAAAATGGTGGGTACCCAGGACTCCACCTAATAGATAAACTTGGCAGGAAATTACTCAAAGCTTCACCAAGTGTTGCTGACTCAGGTGGCTCCACTGGGAATGTCTACAGGAAGTCTAAACATCCTAACAAACAACTACAACGGTGAACAGGATTCCCCTAAATATAGTAGCAGATAATGACTAAAAGGACATGAACTATAATGGAAACCATCAAAGTCCTCAACTACTAAGGTGATCTATTGATGATTGGACTTGAAGGTCTGCTCCAGATTTGTAAGAGGACAACTTCTCAGAATGACCAGTGGTCAACCAACTTAGACAAAACACTGGGAGGTGTCTCAGCTGTACTTGAGACACTTCTATACCCTCTGACTAGAACAACTTAGCTAATGAACCTAGTCACCGTTGCTAACTCAAACATCAGTCAGCCAATAATCAGGATGGGTAATAGCTAAGGGGATATTGGATACGGTTTTCCACTGATAATAGATTAGGACTAAGGGTCAACTACCAATTGGTGAATAGCTGCATATCAAGCTGATAAGTTTGCTCATAACCATAATGAATTTTATGGCTTAATGAAGTGGACACAGTTTAATTATATATACTTGAAGCCTAATCTCAATCGAATACCAGTGAGATGATGCTTTTATCACAGCACTGATATTTATGCAAATTACCAAATGACAAGTTATATCATTGAATGCATGTCATGAAAAAGGACTGAAGTAGAGGAATGATTTTATTTAAATAACTATGCAATTCTATATGATTATTTATCATGAACTATCATGAATCAAGATTAAATCTTTATACTGAGTGTTGGAGTATTTATAGATCACTATATCAATAGAATCAAACAAACAAACAATGCTGTGATTAGACCAATAAATGAATATTATCAACTATGATTATACTCAATCACCTTCAGGATGAATTATATATTGCTCTGACAATAGGTATGAAAGATGACTTGCTAATGATATAGTTCTATATTAATGATTATGCTGACATTATTAGGCTTGGATAACTTTTAGGACACACTACAGAATACTTTCAAAGTCAACAGCAGGACCACAGCAAGTGAGGAGCAGCAGAGCCGGGGGAGGCCAGCACAGTCATGCGCGCCAGCATGCTATTGAGAACAGCAATGTTAACACTGGTATAGGAACTGGAATTAGTGCGCACTATTGGCTATCACATGAACCATCCGCATGAATGAAAAGAAAGGGGAAAAAAAAATCTAGAACAGCACACTGTACAACAAAGAAGCAACACATCAGGACAGACACAAACACACACAAACCCACACACACCCACACAAACACGCACCACAATCCACCACTCCAGCATCATAGCAAAAAGCAGACAAATTCAAAGCCAGGACGCCAACACGCTGCAGAAGAACCCGCTCCAACCTAAACAAACTCAAACAGAATATCACCCAAAAACTACGCAATCGACCTCTTGAATGCAGCCAGGGAATCTGACTCCACCACAAAACTCGGGAGGCTGTTCCACAACTGAACACATCGTGCTCCAAAGAATCCCCTCTTGATGTTCGTATTACAAGCCGGCATCAAAAGCTTATAGGGATGGCCCCGAGTTCTCGCATCAGGAGCTCTCCAAAAAATACCCCCAAGGTGGGCGCCACCATCCAACCTGCAGATGATCCTCCAGTATTTAATAAGGTCCGCCCTGAGAAACCTTCCTTTTATAGAAGATAAGCCAAGTTGCTTCAGTCTGGAAAAGTAATCCAACTCAGCAAGACCATCCACATTTCTAGTCCATCTCCTCTGCACAGACTCAAGCAATCTCAAATCCCCAAGAAAACCCACATTCCACACTGACAAACAATAATCCATGAGAGGCCTGATGTGCATCTCAAAGAGGGACACCATGAAGTGAGGACTACGGCAAATGGTGGATCTTGGCAGGCTGCTGGTCAATCCTGAAACCTTACCCACCACCTCTCTGACATGATGGTGGAATTTCAGTTTTACATCAACCACCACACCAAGGTCCTTGTGGGATTGAACAAACTTCAGTGGAATCCCACTCAAGAAGTACTGAGCCAGCGGATTCTCATCAGTCCACTCTGCAAACCCACGAGAGCAAACCTCAACACCACACACTTCTCAGAGTTCAGCCTCAAGTTCCAAGACAAGGCAACCGCGCCAACTGTATCCAAATCCGACTGCAGACTTGACACACCAGCAACCACAGACTCCTTCACCCTCTTGTACCAAAGGTACAGCTTGTAGTCGTCAGCAAATGCCTTTAAAGAACATAGCACTCCATTTGTAATGTGATTAATATATAGATCAGAAATAGCACAGGGCCCAGCACAGAACCCTGCGGCACACCACTAACCACCTCTCTCGACTCACTACAACACCCACCAACAGCAACCCTCAGAGAACAACCAGCCAAAAACGAACGAATCCAGCCAAGCAAAACTGGCCCAACTCCCACCTCCCTCAGCTTGTGAATCAGCACATCATGAGAAACCACATCGAATGCCTTTGAAAAATCAAGCAGCACAACATCCACAACAAAGCCATCATCCACCCAGTCTGAAACATCTGAATAAGCTAAGAGAAGCTGATCCCCAGTAGACCGAAATTTCCGGAATCCAAACTGGTGAGGGGAGAGAATCTCATTACTCTCCAGAAACTCAACCAGACCCGAAACAATAATCTTTTCTGAACTCTTGCAGCACACAGAGGTCAGACTGACAGGGCGGTAGTTCAGAGGATTGTACCTCAACTTACCCTTGAACAGGGGGATCACAATTTACTCCAGCTACAAATCCGGAAGAACTCCACAAAGTAATGACCTCTGAAATATTATTAACAAAGGCTCCGACAGTGCACCCGCACAATTCTTCAGAAGCTTTGGATGTAAGCCATCGGGCCCCATTGCCAAAGAAGCGTCTAGAGCCAACAACACGCTAAGCACCTGAGCATGAGTATGTTGCTCAAACTTCAATTTGAAGTTTGTGCCAATTGAGGTTACTTTACCCAATGTTGCTGCCATTTCCCTTCTTGACTATGATCTTCTGGTTGTGGTGGCCTACCGCTCTCCCTCCTACTCAGCTGAGGAGAATGCTAAACTGATTGAATTCTTGATGCAGTTTTGTGTTGGCAGAGAGGTTGTTGTGCTTGGGGATTTTAACTTGCCTTCATTGGATTGGTCTGCAGACGTTTTTGATAATTATATCCCTCCCGTTGATTCCCAGTTTCTTGATTGTTTTGTCCTGCTTGGACTCACTCAGTGGGTGAGGGAAGGTACTTTTGTTGATTCGGGTAGCATTCTTGATCTGGTGTTGACCACTGAGGAGGATCGGGTGTCTTCTGTGGCAGTTTTGCCTCCTCTCCCGGGGTGCCACCATGCCCCTGTCTTGGTGGAGTATATCTTTCAGATGAATGATGTTGCAGGGGATCATGGTTTGAAATCAGTTATGTGGTCTTGTGGTGATTACAGGAGC
>SDVV010014433.1:1434-14804 GCA_016164225.1 Gammarus roeselii | reverse complement strand
TGGTATCTGAAATGACTTTGTATCTTACAGGTTCTGGCTTGTTAATAAAATCAAGTTTTTACATCTTTTGGGAATCTATGGAAATATTTATGTAGTTCCTATTCAGCTCACTTTCTGTGAAGCCTTCCAAGAACAGCTGAGTTGAAACCATATGCTCTTCTGACCTGATTGTGTGCATGATATGCCACCAGTCTTTCTCTTGCAAGTGTCCTGACAGGGTAGGGTAGCAGGGCAGGGTAGCAGCACAGACACCTCACCAACCCAATCCTCCTCCAATGTGAGAACAAGATGCAGTACATTGTTGCATAGTAAAAAAATTGGCTCTCTTATCACTGGGAAAAGTACATGAGTCAAGATTCAGTCCAAAGATTGGATACCAAATATAGCCATCATTAAGGTCCTAGGATCAGTCAGCAGACTGGAGGCACCCAGTCAGCAGAGTAGAGTTATTTCATCAAAAAGAATTTCAAAATTACCTGATATAGTCTCCAGAAATTTGATGGTGAAGATTGGGTTAATACTAAATACATCACTAATAGTTTTTTGTGTAGATCGGAATAATACAAAAATAGATATGAATATCTTTCAGAGATGATTTTGGAGTTGTGTCCACTGGGGTGACTCCCCGCATTTTACGCATACTTTGAAACTACTCAAAAGGTACGCAGCCAAGAAACTTTGTATTTACAGTGTGTATAGCTACTTTTATGACCATGAGGCTCTGAAAGTTTCAACATTCTATCATCAACCAAACTTAATTTATTTACAAAAAAAGTGTGCGGCAAGCTATTGCCCCAATTGGGGCTGATTTCCCGCACCAAACAAGACGATTTCTCACACCCCCTGTCTATCAATATTTGAAACGCAAATTAAATATTTGAGAGTACCAATAGAAAGAGCATGTCTATATTAGTATATATCAGTTGCTGAAAATAAAATGTTGGGTGAAATATTATGTCTGTGACATGTTTAAATACTCGTCTTTTGCTACAGTCATACGCGACTGTCGAAGATATTTTTTTCCCAATTTCACGATGGGAGAGAAAAATCTCCTTCAATAATTGAAAACTAACATCCTGGAAGTAATTTCTCTACATCCTGAACTAATCATGACCCTAAAATATCACTAAATAAGCAAATATTACAGAAACTATTTTTTCCAGTGGTACAATATAACATGTATAATAAATAATTTCTTCAATTCAATAGCAAATCAATTGTATTAACATGAATACAAGGCATGCTAGGTAAGGTATTGTTATCTTGATATGAAAATATGATAAAAAAAGATCGTTTGTGGGTGTTAAACATAAATTAACACTCAGGCCTAGAATTGTCACCATGTGGTATAAACATCGGGTCATTATAAAATTACTTAGGCATTTTGAAATTAGCTGTGGTATTATTATTTTTGGTCATTTACTTCCAGATGTCATTATATGTGTGAAGAATTACATTTAATTACTCTACATAGAAGAAAAACAAAGATATTTATCAACAAAATAGGTGCTGGGAATCACTCCCTATCGTATTTTCACCTGGAAGGATTCCATGCGGTTGTATATCAGTATATACCTACAAAAGTTTACATTTCTTTCCAAAATCTTTCTTATGCAACAAACTACAACATTCTGAGTATCAATACCAAATTTGGCCAAAATCCAATGGAAACTAGCCACAGCATCAAAGTTTGTGGAACATCTACTATTCCAACCAAAATTATTTTTTGGGACCTGAGAAACACACCTACACTTTGGCAATTTTTCATAAATTCTGTGTGCAAATCAAATTACTACAAGTAGATACTTACTAACAAAGACCTGTTCTAGCAAGTCCCGTAGTCACATAGTGTCATTTCCAACGTTTTGGTGCCAAAAAGGGGGGTGTGGGGAGTCACCGTGTTGCCGATCGCAGGGCAAAACCCCGGTTGACAATAAAAAAAAGGGGTGGCAACTTGTCCTTATTCTTGGCCTGACACCGGATTGGGAATTTCATGCAAAGATCTTGAGAGACTACAAAGTTCAGATTTATGTTTAGCAGATTTAGATAGCATTTATGAATTACTTCAATCATTATTGACAAATATTAGAAGCCAATTCAAAATTATTGCTATCTATAATATAAATATTAAGAGATCAGTGACAGATTGACCTTACTCAGCAGACTGGATTGTTGAGAGCGAGAGGGCATTTGCCTCAAAAGACTAATATTTGCAGCACCTCGTGAACAGAACTCAGACTTGCCAGTATTATTTATATTTGTTAACAAAAAACAGACATTTCATTTTTGCTGCTACTGCTAAAATACTAGAGAAAGATATTGCCCAGGCTGAAAAGAAATGTAATTGGCAGGAAAATCTGGTTTTTTCCCCATCTTAATTCTAGACTAGAAGAAAGGAAAAACACTAGGACCTTGGCATCACTCATGAACCTCAAAAAAGATCTTGGGAATTAATTTTGATTTACTTCTTTCTTCAACAAAAATTAGAGATAAATTGGATACAATATTGTATCTTCATTGACAATTGCTTGGTACTATTTAAGGCTACTACCTAGAAACATCTTGAGAGATCATTGACCCACCCAACTCTGCAGACTGCTCCTTAATTGAACCCAACAGTGTCTCACTCTCAGGCAATTTCAACCCACCTTTATAAATTATTATGGGCAGCTCCTACAGACAATTTCAGTAGCACCTTATGCATCCTTTGGAGTCTGACTTATAAAAAACTATTCTCTCCAAAATTGTTACAAAAAAATGAAGGCATAATGGGTAAGAAATTGCAAGATCAAATGATTTTCAAGAAGTTGTAGTGCTGGCTAATTTCCTAATAACCTTCTTGGAATACAAACGGTCCTGACTCTTAAGTCTTTTACCTCACTAAGAAATTAGTTAACAAGGAGATAGACACTCCTACAACATTGTAGTAAAGATGGTTGTAAGGTTCAAATTTCATTTATAATTAGTACCTATGGTATTGAGATTTCATGTTATGTCAACAGGTTATTTTGAGATAATGTTTACTCACCTGCATTCCTCAATGAATTGTGGTAAGTCAAATTTCTTGCACTTCTTCTCGTTCAGCCAAAAGCCAATTCTTTTGCATTTGTGTTTTCGGTTCTCCATGTTCGCGTACTGTACTCGTTTCTCGTCTGCAGCAATGAGAACAGCACAATAACGACTTACGAGTTATTTGAAGCCGCGCGGGCAGGGCACACTACCGGGCAACGCGCAATGACTAACGCACTACTGTGATCAACGAGTAGATTGATTTCAGCTATGAAATTTCATTATAAATACTACAATTGTACAGAAGTGTAGGTGAGACACAAACCACTACAACATCGGCAGTGTAGGCACAAATATTGAGAGATAAAACGTGCACTGCACCCTCCTTTTCCCGACGTAATCCTTCATATGATTGCATCTCGAGCACTAGCAAGATACGGCAAGAGGAAAGATAAGATATTTTATGAGCACAAAGCTTTAAATTGTTTTTATTGTTGATAGTAAAAGATAGTGAGACACCTTATATACAGAACAGGAAACATTATGAAACGAGCAATGTTGAACTTCAAAATAATTGTAAAATAGTACATGGAGAATGAATACTGTTTGGCATTGCCAAACATGATGATTTATTCAATATCCTAAGTTGTCATTGAAGAAAACAACATTAGTATTATCTGACACTTGACTCATGGTCCACTGAAGTGGTATGATTCACTGGACTGTGGTTGACAAGCTCATTGTGGTAGGCATCCACAACAGTTTACTTACTAAGAAATGCATAAAATAATTGACTCACTCAACTGAATTGTTCGTCTGTCTGTAACATTAAGTATCACCTAAATCGGTGCAGTTACGCCATGTGTTTTCAGCAAATCGCCAGTCAGCTTTCATTTATGTTGGAAACGTCGAGTCCGCTGAGGCAATTGGTTGGTCGACTGAAAAATTTGACTGGCGAGGTCAGTTCCGTAATCCCTTGTAGCCTCTGACTACTTCCACGCCCATTCGTCGCTGTTTTATGTAACTCTGGCAACCTGCATGGTGTAGTACGTCATCATCTCTGTGACGCAAGGCGCTCGCTGATTGGTGATCGCAATCGGCAGTCAAGTGGCCTTTCCGCAGTGCATGAACACCTTTCCAGTGGTAGGTGTTCATGCACTGCGGTCTGCAAATATCTGGTTCGAAAACGAAGGCCTTGCCTCTCTATCGGCATAACTTAGTTAGGGGAGCATGAAAGTGGGCGGTATCGGAAGAAATTATAACAAAAAAAAAACAGCAGACAGATTTAAAGTTTTTAACTTGTTGAAATTGGTCATGCTTATCCGTATGTGAGATACCCACACACAGCGCAGTGACTCCACATTTAGCGCTAAAACCGGACGTAGCAGCCGAAATACGTAACTTAATTTCAACCCCTCCCAGGGCTAATCCATTCGCAACACTCACAAACGAGCTGCAAAACAGTGACGGACTTTCGTCCCGACAGCGAATAGGGAAACTAATCAGCAGTGAGGCACTTGGCGACAGAGAGCCGTCAGCTTTCCTACGTCAAATGCTGACATTAGTCGATGGACCAGCACAGCCTGAAGAAACGTTTCTCATGACACTCTTCCTCCAAAGACTCCCATCAAATGTGCAAACAATACATGCGTTAGCAGTAGACGAGCTAAGCCTGGCGAAACTAGCCCTTTAGGCTGACCGTATCATGGAAAGAGGCACAAAACGGCCCGTCTATAGAACAAATCTGCGAGCCGACAACGAACAGCGTTAACGCGTGTAACTTCGTTTCGATGTCATTAAAGCCAGCGACGGAACCACAGAGTGAAACAACTCATCCACGGACATAATCAAACTACTTCAAATGAGCATCACGAGCCTAACTGCGAAGCACGAAAAGCTACAGCAATCAGACCCGACGAGGCGAGGGCCTCGGTAGAGAGCGCACAGACCGCTCAAAATCGAAAATCGAACGAAGTCGCTCAAAGCCCCGTGATAACTCTAAATTCGATACGTGTTGGTATCACTATAAATTTGGCTCTAAAGCCACGAAATACGACGTATTGTGCACTTGGACTTCGGGAAACGCCAAACCCGAGTCCTAAATGTGGCCGGCGGCAGAGACTAGGGAAAATTCAAAGAGAATATTACGACGATGAGGGTCCATTGTACAGGGACGCGCATTCAATTTTTGACGACACAGGAGGTTCACTCATTTGCCTCCCAGTAACTGCAGGCAATAGAAGCCAGGGCGCAGAAGCGATGCTAACAGCTGCAAATGGCAGCAACATCGCCACTTACGACCGCAAAACTCTAATCATTGAGTTAGGACTCCGTAGAGATTTTCAATGGGATTTTGTCATAGCTGATGTAACCATGCCAATTCTGGGCATAGACTTCCTAACCCACTATGGCTTCACCATCAATTTAAAAAACATGGTACTTCTCGATCCGACGACCATACTCACTACGAACGCTACGCGAGCTCGCCTCGAAGCGAATAGTCGGCGCCGGCGACCAAATACCGGACAGGTGCAGGGCGCTACTAAAAAATATTCTGTTATAACCGAACCGGAAACGCTAAAGCAATGCCCGCCTCACAGCACGGTCCACTACATATCAACAAAAGGGCCACCGCTATTCAACAGGCCCAGACGACTAGCCCCGGATAAACTAATAATAGCTAAAAAAACGTTCTAGGAATTACTCCGGCTGGATATCGTCCCCCCATCAGCAAGCCCGTGGCTGCTCCGCTCCAGATAGTTCCGAAAAGAGAGGGATGGAGGGCCACAAACGATTTCAGATGACTAATTTTTATAACAAAAGACGATAAGTATGGAATTCCTCACGTTCATGACTTCGCAGTACAAGTAGGCGCGTATGGCATACTATGCCATACCTGCCAACGAAGCGGATATACCAAAAGCCGCTCTCACAACACCTTTTGAATTATTTGAGTATACTCGATTACCATTTGGGCTCAGAGGTGCACCCCACACTTTCCAAAGGTTCATGCACGAAGTGCTCAGAGGCATCGACAATGCATACGCGTACGTATATGATGTGCTAATAACAAGCGAAACCGAAGACGACTATTACGGCCACATTGAAGCTGCGTTCAAACGCCTCCAAACGTACGGCCTAGTCATCAACATGGCAAAGTGCAAATTTGTCCAGGGAAATCTCGAATTCCTGGGCCATCAAATCGGCAGAGAAGGCATCAAACCGCTTTCGAGTAAAGTCGCAGCCATCAAAGACCACCCACTACCGACGGACATGCACGGTTTCCGAACGTTCTTGGGCATGGTGAATTCTTACTACCGGTTCCTGCCCCACGCAACTGAAACTTTAGCAACCATCAATGACCTACTAAAGCCCAAGCGAAAAGGCACATCAACTGTAGTAGCTTGGACACCTGAGGCTGGGTCGTGTCCAAGCTGGGACCCAGCGATAACACTCGAAGAACTCGTTAACGCGTACCTCCACGATGAGGAATTAAAATCCACGATCGACGAGCAATTCGAGGCATTACAAAAAGGCAAAGCATACCCATCTAAACTAAATTGCAGAAATGGCATCGCTTACGAATTGTCACATCCCCAGCCATTGCCGTTCTTTTCGAAATCAAAGCGCGAACGGTACACGACCTCGCCCATCCCGGCATCAGGCGAACTGTCCAAATGATTAAGACCAAGGCGTTTTGGCCAAACATGAGCAAAATCATTCGCAAACAAGCTCAAACGTGTAAAAGTTGTCAGTCGGCCAAAATAACTCGTCACAATAAGGCACCTTTTCAACATTTTGTACCAGTCTCAGACCGTTTAAAAACGGTCCACATGGACATCGTTGGCAAGCTCCCGTACAGCAATAGCTACTGTTATTTACTTACTACAATATTTAGTTACAGCAGATGGCTTGAAGCAATTCCAGTAGTGGACACAACTGCGGAAACCGTAGCCAAAGCGTTTTTAATGAACTGGGTAGCCCGCTACGGGGTACTCGAATGATTGACGACTGACAAATTTCGAAGGGGAATTGACAACTACTTTATGTAAGTTACTCAATATCCGAACCACGTCGTACCATCCCCAGGCAAACGGAATCATCGAAAGATTCCATATAACCCTCAAATCAAGTCTGAAGTGCCAACAAAATCCGCAAGATTGGAACACAAGCCTCCCGTTTGTTCTGTTAGGCCTGCGCACGGCACCGAAAGCAGAGCTCGACTGCTCTGTCGTTGAAATGCTGTACGGCAGTACACTGTGTGTACAAAGGGAACCTAGTAGATCCCTCAAACTATGCATATAAATCACCGAACAAATTTGCGTTCAAATTACGCAACGCAATGGGAAACGCCAAATTTCACCCTCCAAAATGGACCCAAAATCAAGGGGAAAATCGACCCAGCGCTCCAAACATACACGCATGCATACATCAGGGTGGACGCAGTACAGCGACCATTGACCAGACATTACGAAGGTCCATTCCACATTACCAAGCAAGGCAAAAATGTATTCAAGTTAATACGCAAAAATAAATTGGAAACCGTCTCAGTAGACAGGCTAAAGGCAGCGATAATGTTACCTGAGACCGCAGAAGACAGCTCGAGCGTAACCACAACACCGGAGTAATTTTTTGAGTGCACACCTGTGACGCTTCACAGAGTGCATTTCTGTGAACCGTCAGCGCCCGCAGACACGCAGCCACCAGCGCGGCACGTCAATGGCGCGACAAACAACCCCCCCCAAAACATGTCACCACCAGGAGTGGACGACACGCCAAACCTCCGGCACGATATCGCTGACAGCAAAGAGGGGGGGGGGGTATCTCACTATGGAGGGGGCAGTGTAAGGGCTAACGAAGTCGAGTTTCGCATTGCTCTCCCTCACAATTAACATGAAATTCACAACATGTAAATAATGTATTACAGTTAAGATGAATGTATTATATGTTAAAACATTGTAATAACTTCCATTGGAAATGTGTCGAAGATGCAGTTTTCCTCTGGCACGCCAATTGCAATTTCCCTCTGACGGCGGGAATATTCCTCCGCACGTCAACTTGCAAGCAAGCAGCGCAAAACTCCAATTTCAAGTTTCCGGGTTTCTCACCTTGATTGCCCCAAGACCACCCCACACCCCAGCAAGGCCAGAGTGCAGAGCATGACAGGAGGCACAAATGCCACAGCACGCCAGACTGCAAAGACCGGCAAAACAATGGAGCGGAAAAAGAATGGAAATTTGTGCTTCAGGCAACTGATCATACATCAGTTATGTTGGTCACAATATAAAACATACACATACATATATACACACATATACATATACACTAAAAAAAATACAAACATGCTTACACACGCATCCCTACAAATAAATTAAACTTCATCAGCCTGGTCAAGATCTAAAAATTCCACGTACATCAGATCAGCAAGGGCTTGCTTATAGCGAGTGATATCTGTCAACTGCACTATGTCAGCAGGCAAGCCATTCCACACACCAACACATCTCACACTGAAAGACCTACTGCGGACATCAGAGGAGCGAGGAGGAAACGCCAGCTCCAGCCCATACCTCTAGTACCAACTCTAGGAGCCAAAGAAAACATATACAAATACTTGTACCTACAGTTTTGTAGTTGAATAAACTTAAGCTTAAATTATATTCACAAACTACTATCTCGTCGGCGACTTCACACTGTCCGGCATTTACACGAAAGAGAGAGAGAGAGAGAGAGAGAGAGAGAGCTATCTATGTAACCTGGTGGATGGCGTTAGGTGCAAGAGTGGTGCGGCAGACCGGTCCTGTCTTTCAGAGTGCACCACAGATGGCAACAATAGAGGTGCCAGGTATGTTGTTTTACGTTATTTAAAATTTAAGTTTGTTCCCCTACACCTATACCAGGCTGGTACTAATCTGCGCCTAAACTTGTCAGTCTAATATTTTGTTGCTAAAGAAAGTGTAATCCAATGCTTAATTACAACTTTCCTTTAATCCTGGACTTAGCATTCCCAGATCCCAGTGCCGCTCCAAGATGCGGATTGGCTTAGCTTCCACTCCTTGTTGCCGCCCTTGGCGCTGATTGGGTGACGTCCAAATTCTTGTCGAACCCAGAAACTTGAAATTGGTGTTCCGCGCTGCTTGCTGGCAAGTTCACGTGCGGAGGGATATTCCCGCCGTCAGAGGGAAATTGCAGTTGGCGCGCCAGAGGAAAACTGCATCTACGACACATTTCCAATAGAAGTTATTACAATGTTTTAACATATAATACATTCATCTTAGCAGTAATACATTATTTACAGGATGTGAATTTCATGTTAATTCTTCTGTTCACATCCGAACTGCAATTGGATGAATCACATTGACATAAATTAGAGCGCATACTTCAGAATTCAAGCGATCGTCTTATAATTCTTACTTGTTAGTAATTGACGCAGTGCACCAATCATATTCTCCTACCAATCATATCCTCCTAATGATGGAGGTAGAATTGACGATGCCGCAGTACGTCAATGACACCCGCAGACTACATGGCGACTACATGGCGTTGAGAAAACCACTGACACGCTGGGTTGAAAAATGACAAATGCATTAGGTGCGGAACAAATGCATGGGCGTGGAAAATAACATATCCATAGGCATGGTGGCAAAGCCAGAGCATTGGGAAGGCACAGTCTCGAAAGCAACGTCCAGTCACGCGTTTGTATTAGTCACAATAAAAGAACGCTGTGCTGTAGACAATCGAACTTGATAAAAAACGCTATATCGTACACGTTCAAGCTGAGAAGGGATTAAGGAAGAGTCTGGGACAGAAGAATAGATCCTACAGTTTATTTCTTCTCATAGTGTAATGACAGTTTATTGGAAGGGTTGCGTCAGAAGGCAGGAGCAGCGTACCTCTCGCCGCGTCCATGTATTGTGAGAGGGGGAGGGGACGACGCTAGCTGTGTATTAGGATTGGAGAAGAAATAACGTATGATGAAACACGCGCAGATTATCCGTTTATTAAAATGTTATAACATTAAACATTAAACATTAAATGTTACAACATTAAATGTTCTAACATAGAAAAACCCCGACGTGAGATAATATTGATTAAATAGATCACATTTTACAGTTAGCAATATATAATTTAGAAGGAATAGGTTATAATGTAGAGTAGATAAATAGTAAAACCTCATTCAAAATGTTTGTGAAGGTTTATTATATGCATACAAAATTTCGAAACCTTATCCATAACTTATTACCAATTATTTAATACGACTGCTGCAGTAAACGTGTAAGCTAAAAAAATACCTTCATACCTGTTTTAATCCTACACTAATGCCCTGCAGTGAACGTGTAAACTAAAAAAATATCTTCATAACTAGTTGAATCCTATACTAATTCCCTGCAGTGAACGTGTAAAGTGAAAGAGTATCTTCATAACTGTTTTAATCCTATACTGATGCCTTGTAGTAAACGTGTAACCTAAAAAATTGCCTTCATAACTTCTTTAATCCTATACTAAGGCCCTGCAGTGAACGTGTAACCAAAAAATTATCTTCAAAACTGCTTTAATCCTATACTTATGCCCTGCAGTGAACGTGTAACCTAAAAAACTACGTTCCTAACTGCTTTAATCGTACACTAATGCCATGCAGTGAACGTGTAAACTAAAAAATTACATTCGAAACTGTTTTAATCATACACTAATGCCCTGCAATGAACGTGTAAACTAAAAAATAACATTCATAACTGTTATAACCCTATACTGATGCCTTGCAGTCAACGTGTAAACTAAAAAATTACCTTCAGAACTTTGAATCCTGCCCTAATGCCCTGCAGTGAACGTGTAATAGACCTTCATAACTACTTTAATCCTACACTTATGTCCTGCAATGAACGTGTAACCAAAAAATTATCTTCATAACTGCTTTAATCCTATACTAATGCCCTGCAGTGAACGTGTAACCCAAAAAATTACCTGCATAACTGTTTTAATCCTATACTAATGCCGTGCAGTGAACGTGTAACCTATAAAATTACCCTGCACAACTGCTTTAATCCTATACTAATGCCCTGCAGTAAACGTGTAACCTAAAAAATTACCTTCATAACTGCTTTAATCATATACTAATAACCTGCAATGAACGTGTAACCTCAAAAATTACCTTCATAAATGCTTTAATCCTACACTAATGCCCTGCAGTGAACGTGTAAACGAAAAAAAATCATAACTTTTAATCCTACACTAATGCGGTGCAGTTACCTAAAAAACTATCATCATAACTGCTTTAATCCTATACTAATGCTCTGCAGTGAGCGTGTAAACTGAAAAATCACCTTCATAACTTTTGATCCTACACTAGCACCATGCAGTGAACGTGTAACCTAAAAAATTACCTGTCTAACAGCTTTAATCCTATACTTATGCCCTGCAGTGAACGTGTAATCTAAGAAATATCTTCATAACTGTTTTAATTCTACACTAATGCCCTGCAGGGGACGTGTAACCTGAAAAATTACCTTCATAACAGCTTTAAACCTATACTAATGCCCTGCAGTGAACGTGTAACCCAAAAAATTACCTTCATAACTGCTCCAATCTTATACCAATACCCTGCAGTGAACGTGTAATCTAAAAACTTACCTTCATAACTGCTTTAGTCCTTTAATAGTGCCCTGCAAACACGGTGTAAACTAGAAAATTACCGTCATAACTGTCTTAATCCTATACTAATGCCTTGCAGTGAACGTGTAACCTAAAAAATTACATTCATAACTTCTTTATTTCTACACTTATGCCATGCAGTGAACGTGTAACCTAAAAAGATAACTTGATAACTGCTTTCATCCTACACTTATGCCTTGCAATGAACGAGTAAACTAAAAATTACCTTCATAACTGCTTTAATCCTACACTAATGCCTTGCAATGAACGTGTAGACTGAAAAATTACCTTCATAACTGCTTTAATCCTACACTAATGCCCTGCAGTGAACGTGTAAACTAAAAAAATACATTCGAAACTGTTTTAATCCATCACTAATGCCCTGCAGTAAACGTGCACAATAAAAAATAACCTTCATAACTGCTATAATCCTATACTCATGCCCTGCAGTGAACGTGTAAACTAAGAAATTAGCTTCAGAACTTTAAATCCTCCACTAATATCATGCAGTGAACGTGTAACCTAAAATAGACCTTTATAACTACTTTAATTATTCACTGATACCCTGTAGTAAACGTGTTACCAAAAGATTATCTTCATAACTGCTTTAATCTTATACTAATGCCCTGCAGTGAACGTGTAACCTAAAAAATTACCTGCATAACTGCTTTAATTCTATACTAATGCCGTGCAGTGAACGTGTAACCTAAAAATTTACCTTCATAACTGCTTTAATCTTATACTAATGCCCTGCAATGAACGCATGACCTTAAAAATTACCTTCATAACTGCTTTAATCCTACACTAATGACCTGCAGTGAACGTGTAAACGGAAAAAAATATATTCCTAATTGTTTTAATCCTACACTAATGCCCTGCAGTGAAGGTGTTAACTAAAAAACTACCTTCATATCTGCTTTGATCCTATACAAATGCCCTGCAGTGAACGTGTAAACTAAAAAATTACCTTCATAACTGTTTTAATCCTATACATATGCCCTGCAGTTAACGTGTAACCTAAAAAATTACCTTCATAACTGCTTTAATCCTACACTAATGCCTTGCAGTAAACGTGTAAACTAAAAAAAATACCTTCATAACTTTTTCTGTTACACTAATGCCCTGCAGTGAACGTGTAACCTAAAAATTTACCTTCATAACTGCTATAATCCTATACAAATGCCCTGCAGTGAACGTGTAAACTAAAAAATAACTTTCATAACTTTTTATCCAACACTAATGCCCTGCAGTGAACGTGCAAAGCGAAATTAATGCAATTATAAATAATTAGATACTATTAACAATATCATACACCAGCACCTAAAACCAACTCACCTTACAACACATAACACCAACACAAGTCCAGTAAATTACAACTCACCTTACAATACATAAAATCAACACATATCATCAACAATACATAAAACCAACACATCAATACCATTCCAAACATAATGCCATTGAATACACGCCGCGCAAACCACACCATAATTCCATTTCGGTGCTGATGCAATCCATGTTTACTAAGAAAATTACGTCTTGGCACCCACACGCGAATTAATACTCTTGGTCACACAACCGTTCGTGTCACATATGGTCGGCTGTGAGCGATCCTCTTTGTAGCCCAATTTGAGTGCATCAGGAGGGAGAACACATTCTGAACCGCAAATAGTGATCGCATGTATTATAACTGGCGTATTGCATTTCGCTTTAAA
>SDVV010014432.1:0-14805 GCA_016164225.1 Gammarus roeselii | reverse complement strand
CCTCTGTATTCTCTGCAGAGTTACACGCTCTCGAATTAGCCATAGCAATGACAAAAAAATGACCACCTACCTAAATATGTCATATTTTCAAACAGTCTGAGATCTCTCACCCAGCTGAAAAACCTGCACAATGAACATCTTGTTCTTCTTAAAATGCAACATGATTTATTCACGATGTTCGAGACGGGTCAGGCGGTTGAATTCTGCTGGATCCCTGGACACGCGGGATTAAGAGGAAACGAGCTTGCAGATTCCTGCGCTAAACAGGCATCTACCCGTCATGAAAAAATTATTTTCATATATTATCGAGACTGGTTCCCAATCATCAACTCTCGTCTAACATCTCGATGGAACGACGAGTGGCAACAGAGTGGACAAAAAATGAGTGCAATCAAACCATCCAAAGGAGAGTGGGACACCAAGTTTTCCAATAGAAGAGACCAAGTGTTCATTAACCGTGTGTGCACGGGAAATACGTGGATAACCCACAATCACCTAATGGACGTAGACATGGAACCGGACGCACCACCATGCCACTTTTGCCACCAAGTGGCAATCAATTTGAAACACTTACTTATGGATTGTAATGCACTCGCAGCAGCCCGACGAGCTTTCTTGAATCCCCCATGCACCGTACAACTCCTGCTCACAGAAACATGTTAAAGAAAAACACTAATGTCTTTAGGAAAACATACCGGACTCTATGAATATGTTTAATACTCTCCGTTTATGAACACACACTTCCCTGCTGGAGATCGCACTGGAACTGACTGACCTTCGTGCCCTACGGGCGAGCGTATTTAACTTCGCGTTGAGGCTCCGGTGGAACACAGAAGCAACTACTACTACTACTCTTACTTTTGAAACCGTGTTGCTTAGATTTGAGCTATTATATCTTCCTCCGGAAAATTTAGTATTTCCTCTTGCATTACTTTTTCGAATATTTTGACTACATGTGATGTCAAAGAAACTGGTCTGTAATTGCAATTTTTATGGAACTCATCAAAGCTTTCAATTGTGTTAACCGTGAAATTTGGTTTTAAATTATGGCAAAATGAAGTTTTTTTCTTTACAAAAGTAGGGTAAGAAGTTTCCTTCTTGATGGAAAGACCTAGCGAGTTGGAATAAACAAAGATCATTCATCAGTATGCCTAATATAGGAGTACCGCAAGGGCCAATCCTTGGACCTTGGCTTTTTCTTATCTACATTCATGACATTGTAAACATTGCGGCAAGATGTCCTTTGTGTATTTTTCAGATTTTACAATAGGGTGCCTGACTGTAAAAAAAAATTATACTAATACAAAAATTATTAATCAATTGGCCTACATTTCAAACTGGTTTACATTTAAGAAGTTGACGCTTATAATATTTTCCAGGAGGAAAATACTCATTCCTAATACACAAATTGAATTGAACAGTCGACCAGTTTTAAAATAGCCAAAACAAAGTTCCTCGGGGTAATAGTATACGAGAGACACGACTGGAAAGGTTAAAGCTCTTTGGTTGTAAGGAAATTATCCGAAACGTGGGGCATCGTTTTCAAAGTTATTAATTGCCTAACAAATTCTGCAAAATACGTGCACCCACACGTCGTAGCACGAATGAGCCACACGTCGTAGCACGAATGAGCCCACACGTCATTGGAAAGCTGACAGTCAATTCTGTTGTTCATCCTGCTGCGGTAGACGTAAGTATAGCGCTGCCGAGCTGTGAAAACAGAACAACTGTTCAGAGATGCAGTGTTGCAAGGTCAATCTGGGGTTTTTCCTCCGTTATGCAAACTATTGCACTTTTCTTACCGCCCGGTACATTTCCACGCTGTTTACTGTTGTCCCTTGATAATGGGTATTCTCGACAGTAATAAACATGTGCCTTGATTGCTATAAAAGCAGGTAACCAAAAGACTCATCACTCATTCTAACATCGTCCAGGATGCAGACCGTTTCGTTGCTCGCCCTTCTGTGTGTCATCGTCGCTGTGGTCAGTTTGGGGATGGAGCTGCTGTGGTATGACACTGCTCAACCGTTAAAAGGGAATAGATAAAGTGTTAAAATTGGAAATAGAGCAGATTTGGATACGCGGCACTTTCTGTTCTATCGCACAAGATACAGTGAGGGCGCCAGAGCTCCTCGAGTCATGTAGTCCCGATACTACAACCTTCAGCTTTACATTAGAAAATATCGTGTGACAAGGCCATCACACTGCGCATTTGGTCATCGAGGAGGAGGAAAATCTTATATTTTATACCTGGCTTGGCAGCCTATCAGTAAAAAATATATAGTCGTAATTTAGAAGAACTTTTTTGGCATGCTGGTAGAATTGCAGGCCTGACGCAGCAGAATTTGATTTTGTATCAACCTCCTACAGACGGCGAACCCCGCCGCCAACACTGAGTGGCGCTGGAAGTCGAGGATGCCGATGGTGTCCACCAACCCAAGGGCCCTCCCCTTCCAGCGCTTTGTGAAGAATGTGGTGAAGCAGCCCAGAGTACCTGGCACCAAGCTGGGTGAGTATTGTTGTTGTTGTTGTTGCTTCCATGCTCCATCGGAGTCCCAACGCGAAGTTAATGCAGACTCCCCCGTAGAGCGGTAAGAGTGTTGAAGCATCTCAGTGTACCTATCACCAAGTTGGATGAGTGGTGGAGCATGCCAGGGTACCTGGTACCAAGCTGGGTGAGTGAGTGGTGACGCAACCCAGAGCAGTGCACTAGAAGTTTTTAACGCTGTACTTCACGGCAAATGGCAAAAAATATTTCATTCAGAAATTATAAATGTGCTACTGATCTAAATTACATAACCAGTTCAATGATCTTGAAGATAACTTAGCGTATCAAACGTTGTTACTTCACTTCTATTTTGCCCTCTTGTTACGAAAAACGTAAACAGTAAAAAAATATAATGCACTGCAGCTTTTTGTAAACGTCTTTATGCGAAGTGAATCCTGTTATTACAAAAAACTTGAATCGTTAATTTTTATATATTTCAGTGCACCTTTTTTGTGATTCTTTCTAAAAGTTTTGCTTCACTATTTTGCGCATTCGTAAAAGATTTAAAAATACGGTTCAAAAGCAATTGGAAGGAAGTGTACTCAACCTGCAAAAGTAGGACACTTAAAATAACCCGGTTCTTTTCATCTGAACTAGCTTCTTCTAAGTATCTTTGTGCCTTCCAGTGCCCGGTTGCGGCCCAACCAAAATGAGCAGTCGCATCGTGGGAGGATCCGAGGCCGTCCCTCACTCCTACCCCTGGCAAGTGGCCCTCTTCATTGATAACTCCTGGTTCTGTGGTGGAGCCCTCATCAACGAGAACTACGTCCTTACCGCCGGCCACTGCCTCGACGGGTGTGTTCTTCATTGCTAACGATTGCCACTGCCTAGACTAGACGGGAATCTTCTTTATAGCTGACTATAGTTACTGCCTTGACTGATATCTTCTTCATTGGTAACGATAGCTACAACCTAAGCGGAGATGTTCTTCATGATGGGTGTGTTCGTTATTGCTAACGATAGCTACTGACAAGACGGGTGTGCTCTTTATTGCTAACGCTTGCCACTGCCTAGACGGATATGTTCTTTTTGCATACGATCGCCATTGCTTAGACGAGCAGGATCATTATTGCTTATGATAGTCTCTGCTTTCACGTGTATGTTCTTCTTCAGGAAATGTTGTGTAGTAGTAGTGGTGGTTGCATATGTGTTGGAAAGGGTGTGTTCTTTATTTCTAACGACAGCCGCTGCCTTCATTGGTATGTTCTTAATTTCTAACGATAGTCTGTGCCAGGAAATGGTGTGTAGTAGTAGTAGTAGTTGCATGTGTGTTGGAAAGGGTGTTTTCTTTATTTCTAACGACAGCCGCAGCCTTCATTGATATGTTCTTCATTGCTAACGATAGTCTGTGCCAGGAAATGGTGTGTAGTAGTAGTTGCATATGTGTTGGAAAGGGTGTGTTCTTTATTTTTAACGACAGCCGCTGCCTTCATTGGTATGTTCTTCATTGCTAACGATAGTCTGTGCCAGGAAATGATGTGTAGTAGTAGTAGTAGTTGCATATGTGTTGGAAAGGGTGTGTTCTTTATTTCTAACGACAGTCGCTGCCTTCATTGGTATGTTCTTCATTGCTAACGATAGTCACTGCCTGAACGGGTGTGCTCTATATTTCTAACGCTGCCTACATGTTTTTTATTGCAAAAGTTAGCCACTGTGTAGATAGTGTGTTCCTTGTTTGCCATGTTACGAAATAAGGGTGCGCGGCCTAACAGAGCAATCAATTAACTCGATATTTGTGGGGTATGATAGGGAAAATATTATAGGAAATATAATTAGGTTGGAGACAGTTTTTAACTTATAAGGTCGACCTGTGTATGAAAAACGAGGCTGGGGAAACTCAACGAAATACTGGATTACATTCATGGATCCCTCGTGGAATGGTGTACACTGAGCGTTACTAAGAACAAGGGATGATGACCAGTGTAAACTCACGGTATCGTGGAAACTACGAAAAATTTTGCAGGGTCAGAAAAGGACTTAATGCAGGAAGTATTCAGGAAATTTAAAATATAAATGATGGGAGAGCCAAGTTTTCCCCATTCTGACGTTATTTAGTAGCCAAACGTGTTAGAGGGTTTGTTTGCCTGAGTTTGAACTATAGTACTCAGCATTTAAATGCAATAACGCCATGGTCAATGATAACAAAGTAACCATCCACTTCCTGGACCCTAATCACTGCTACCAGCTGTTATCGGTTAATCTGGGATCATTGAAGGATAGAAAACAGGGTGAATAAAGCCATGTTTCAGTTTTCTGAAAAGAATTCTAGATTAGTCATGCTGTCAATAATCTGGGTTTAAAATATCTACAACCAGGCTATTCCGGCCTTCTTAGAAGACCGAAACGGCAAGGGTCAACAAGCGAGTTATTGTTAGCTGAAAAAGACTTATGAAGACGGTCCTAATATGATGAAACTTTTAAATGTCGCAGAGCCGTTAGAGTAGAGGTTGTTGCTGGCGCTCACAACATCCAGCAAGCGGAGTCTACTCAAGTGACCATCGTCTCCACGGATCTTACCGTCCACGCTGGGTACAACTCTGCACTGCTAGCAAACGACGTTGCCCTCGTCCGGCTCCCCTCGCCCATCTCCTGGACAGGTGAGCAAAGTAGAGCGTCGAGCTGTGTACTGCCATGTTCTACTGTGTGTAGCCAAAGACGCTGGTGTACATATCAAAACTCTATGTTGCATAATTCTTAACATACAATACACTATTACAATGTTCAGCAAAACTACACATCACAATTCCACAACTGAAACAAAAACATTTAATGGCTTCATCACTGTTTAACACTGAACACACCTAAGCCGACTCTGCAGCAGCACAACAATTGCTTGGAACAGTCTCAACCCTCAGGTAGAACACATCAAAACTGTCTCGGCACCATCCCACCCTCAGTATGTGATGAAGAGAACACGTGCACAATAACACTACACTGAAATCACTCATGTTCTTCGCATCCAACACCATTCACAGAGCTCAACCACCATGAATGAGATTTTGCTCTCCGTGCCCTACAGAGCAGCGTGCCATGACTCGCGTTCAGACAACGCTGCTGTCATCCCCATCCAATTAGTTGACACAGTGAACGGTTCTTAACACAAACATTTACACTACCTGTCATCTTCCATGAAACAATTGAACAAATATAAATAATAAATATTTAATGAAACATTTCAGTTAGATATCATGACAGACCATCTAAGACGAAGTTGAAAAATTCAGCATATGAGGCTATAACATAAGCGGATTCCGGCCGGACACTACATAAACGTGGGCTCCGAGGTTCATCCGTCGAGTAACCTCGTGAAATAATTAATCCTTGTTAATAATTTGTAACCGATGTTGTTACGCTATTCAACATTTATAAGGAATACCCGAACGTCAGAGGAGTGCTGGAATTGAAATCACCAGTTATGGATTTAATTAATGCACACCTAAAGAGAGGTGTGAAGAAATAACATAGAGGAAAATTACGTTTTAAATATTTAGACGACATGTCTCTGAGGAAAGAACAAGGAAACTAAAATAGTATTGGTTACTTAATCCAATGTACTATGGTAAATTCAGTTAGATTTTTTTATAAACTTTACAGAAGTATTTTAGGTTGTCAACAGTCAACATATCCCTGGAAAGTAGAGCAAAATTCTAAACTGAATTTTTAAGATTACTTAAAAAATAGAGCAAATTCTGACTGCAGTGCTCTTTAATAAACATCAATGTTAGCGATTTTTTTCTGACGACCGTACTTTTACATTTAAAACATTGAGCAAATTGTGGTAACCGCCTGGGTCACTAGCTCTGTCCGTGGTACACCGGTCAGCAGCCTAGCTTCTTGTTACCTATACAACAACCGTCTGGGACACCAGATCTGTTTGCGCTTCTATTCGCTTCCAGCGGAATTTAACAATATTCAAAATGTCTTATTTTCTCCCCCAGCGGAAATCGCCCCCATCTGCCTCCCCAGCTACAGCGCCGGTGCTTTGCCCGTTGGCACCATCGTGAATCCTTCAGGCTGGGGCAAGCGCTCCGACAGTGAGTGACAGTAAAGCAAGCTGTGTGGCGTAGAGCTAGGAAAATACTTCGGAGATTTAGGGTTATGTAAATAATTTTCAAACACCAGCAGCATTATAATTATAAAATATAGTTTATCTAACAAACGTTCATCGACATACCCATCATGACAACATTAATATCCATGAATCAGTAACCTTTAAATTAAATAAGTGATGTCACGAGTACAATGTAGTAAGAGGATGTCGTAAAAAAGTCCCATAAAAGTTCATAAAAGGGCTCAAAATCTGTGTTGGAATGACCCATATTCAGATATTTTTACAGTTGCGAAATGTATAAAGGTTAAGAAATTAAGAAATAGGTCTCATAGTGGGTATAACGTTGAAGTGAGATCAACACATTCTTCTTCAAATAATTCATGTTGTTAAAAAAATGCTATGTCACTTAAAAATTGTTGGAATGATTTGTTTTTGTGACAAGATTCCTCTTTCCGAATGTCCCCTCACTTTGTTTTTCCGCCTCTGTACAGTCACATGCAAGAAATGTCAGAGTCTTCAAATATTTATGAACAGCGAGGGATTCAAATTATGGACCATGGAACCGTTAGTTGATTCAAAGCTTTAGAGAAGAGGCCCAAATTGTTTGCAAAGAGACCTTGTATAACTATGACGAATATCTCTACCTCAAACATATTACTGTTACATGTATATTCTCTTGAAACAGTTTCGTAGATGACATCGTACACCTTGTGAATAAGTAGCATATTTTAGTGGTGAACAAATGCAACGGCAAATAATCACCAGCCGCCACCAGAGGGCATGATGGAAATGAGGAAACTCTTGTGGGAGTTTGGAGTCTTTAAAACTAAAGGGTCTTCGTCTGCCTCGCAGGTAACAAAAAACAATAACTATCAAAAGTAGGTTCCCAGAACGTTTGAGTTTTTGATGTGATTGTACATGACGATGCATCCATCTTCTCGTCACATTACCGTGGCCATGACAACACAAATTTCTACCATTCCCAAAGGCGCGCTGGGCATCAGCGACGTGCTGTTCCAGACCACCAACGCCGTCATCAGCGTGGAAGACTGCGCTGCCGTCTACGGCTCGTCCATAATCACTGACTCCATACTCTGCACAGACACCACTGGAGGTCACGGAACCTGCAGCGTGAGTAACAAAGCAGTTAGCCTTCAGTTCCCACAGGATGGAATTTAACAGTTACATTTGGCAAGTTTCAAATCTAGTATCTCTGAGTTTCTTACTACTATCTTCATGTTTCATTTTTCTGTTTGTTTCAGCTTAATCTCTTATCCCTCCTTCTTAGGGCGACTCCGGTGGCCCCGTTAACTACGTCGAAGGCGGAGTGACGTACACTCGCGGAGTGACTTCCTTCGTGGCTGCTGATGGCTGCGAGGTTGGATATCCCGACGGCTTCAGCAGGGTCATCAACTTCCTTGACTGGATCGAGAGCCAGACCGGTATTGCCATTGACCCCTAGACACTCGAGACTGGATAGCCGGATCATGAAACGCTCAGTAAAAAATGAATCAGAATAAAAAAAAATTATTTAAATTGAGCATACCAAGTGATGGTCCAGAAGCGAACAACTGGCTGCACATTGACTGACCAATTTCATGTTTCAGTGCTCGGAGCACTCTGTATAACTTATCATCGAGTTCACACTAGAAGAAGAGGAAAATAATCCAAAAGCTTTCTTTAATACTTTGATAACAAGAAAATTTGAATACTTCTACGTTTTCAGTTTAGTGAAAGGCTCTTTCTCGAGCCTCGGATTGATTTTTTTCCCGTTACACGACCACCATGTTTCAAAACTAATTAAATCAAAACCTTGATTGCACGTGCATATACAATTTGGTAACTTGACCAAAGAGATTACTTTACCAATAAGAAATTCCCGTTGACCCTTTTCGAATCTATATAGTCCAAATTCCTAGAGAGTAAGTACACTCAAATTTGTGAAATTGTCCCAGCCGGTAAGCCCATCGCGTTCGTAAAGCTCCCCTTCTATGGAATCCAAACATTTAAAAATACAATACGAAATTCAAAAGTTGTTATAGATAAAATCTCCCCTACGCTGACTTCTGTTACATTTTCGTAAGCCTTACCGAACGAAATCACTTTTCACCGATAAAAATAAAATTCCAGCGAAGATTCGATCGAACATTGAATGCCAATTCACTCGTTCCTGATGTAACTCTGCGGACATGGTTCAACCGAACGATTGTTCTTCTCTAGAATGCAAGAACATTTTTGAAACCAATTTTTGAATATTGTAACTAATTTCAGAACCAAACGAATCATCGATTCAGGATCACGCACGCGAGCACGATCATCCTACACACAAGAGACTCGTATCTTTGACAGCGCTCAAGACCCTCACACACTCCTACAACTAAGACAAAACAATTTAGACAAAAAACACCTAACAAAAATACCACGCCTGTTCCTTTGTACACAACGTAATTTTCGTTGTTTCAATGGAATTTCAGGTCTTGTGTGCAACTTTCTTTCGTCTCACAGACCCATGCAGACGTCTCATGGGTATAGAAAAATGTTTCGTAATACATTACGGTTGTTATTGAATTTAAATTCACTGGTGTAATAACGCTATAATATGAGCAGTCACCTTCTCAGGGGCCATAAGATAATACGGTAATTACCGTCAGATAGGTTACCATAGGTCACTCAATCGTGCGAGCTATGAAAATTTGCGGTCGAGACTTATCGTAGACGTTTTCGAACGGTGTACAACTACCTCAGCAGGTAGAACTTTTACATCCCTAACGCTGTAACCTCAGTTAAATCTGAAGGTGAGTAGTAATAGAACCAACGCTGCTTACAAACACCACCATTCATTGCGAAAGATTGACTCTGAAGCACTGATTCTGCAATGAACCCACCTCTACAAAGAACTGGTCTACAGTCCGCCTGCCTTCCTTTCACCGGTGCAATAGAACCTCATGAAGCACTACGGTCAAAATAATGACACGGCCTTGGCGCCGCGGTAGTCTAGTGGACGAGCAACCTCTTCTCCGTTGATCCAGTGACTGCTCCATAATTCCTCGTCTCGTCGTATCCAAGTTTCATGCTGATTCTCACTCCATGTTGGGCGGCTTTCTACGAATTTCTACGAATTATCTTTAATAGGAATTAAGCATGGCATAACTCAAGATCTTGACGTAGCATAGATGAGGTGTTCCTTAAGATGAATTTTGGAAGATTTGTGGGTGAACTTGTTACATCCTACCTTCGCCGCTGTTAGATCGCGACTGTCTGGCCACAGCGGCAGAACCTCCATCTTCAAAATGTTCTTCACGTTAATTGGTCGTGGCTCAACCTGACATCTAATAAACTATGAAATGTTGAGCAAAGCATTTACTCAATCTGCCAATTACGGATTTATTTAGTGGCAGTGTGTGCAATCATGCCAAGTGGATTCAAATTTCAAATGAAGTGATATTTTTAATCGATTTAGTATATTATCTGTTCTGTACGACATCAATGTCAGCTTATAAGTTTAACCGTACTGACGCCACGACGGGTAAACTAATGCTCAGCATTGACACAAGCACGATAAAAATGGTGCCCGCCACTAGTACCTACTCGTTGCAAAACGGTGTCAAGCAATGAGACCGAACCCCTTGGTTTAACGAGGAAAGAGACTGAGACAATCTCAGATCAACATCGTGGGTCGGTAACCATCTCTTCAGGTGCTGATACGAGAGTTGCTTCGGTTAACGTGTTGAATGTTTTTTCCCTACTACAACTTTTCCCTTCCGTGATCATTTACTACGGATACTACACAGATACCTGTACTCTCCGTGACTTCCCTACTATAAATGTCAATCTGGTTTGGGTCAAAAGACCTGTTGTTGCTTCCAAACACCTGTTAAAAACTGCAAATAAGTATAAGCTGTATAAGGAGTGGTAATGAATCTAAACTGAAAATAATTCTAAACTGTATACGCTTAATACAGCGGTACCTTGCGGTACTCCTATATTAAGAGTAATGAAAAAAGATCATTATTTCTTCCATCTCACTAGGTGTTTCCATCAAGATGAAAACTTCTCACCCAACTTTTGTTAATGGAAATAACTTCATATTGCCGTAATTTTGAAAACTAATTTCATGGTCAACACAATCTAAAGCTTTGCTGAGGTCCATAAAAACAGCAATTACAGACCCGTTTCTTTGAAATCACACGTGGCCAAAATATTCGCAGATGTATTGAAAGGAAGAATAGTATATTTTCTTGAGAAACATCAATGGCTCAATTCTAAACAACATGGTTTCAGAAGTAAGAAGAGCACTTTGACCCAGCCACTGGAGCACTATGCTGAAATAATCAAAGCATTGTGTGATCGATCAAATTTGTATGTGATTTATCTAAATTTTGTTTAGGAATGGATCAAAATCAAAATGTGAGTTAGTAAGTGGGGACCACTCTGCAGCAGTAATTAATGGGGTTCTACAAGGTACTGTGCTTGGTTGGCACTTGCTTTTTGTATTGATGAAAATGATCTGAGCCAAAAACTGCTCTCCTTCATTGGTCTCCTGCTCAGCAGACGATACTAGAGTCCTAGGCGTAGTGAAGCTAGGAAACGAGAGCTATGGAAAAATTTCTAGCTCATCTGAAATTAATTTTCAAATGGCCTGGCGAAAACCACATGAATTCAACTTGTCAAAATTCTAATTACTACGATATGGAAAAAATGCTAAACTGAAAACGGATTCCACATGAATTAAGTAGCAAGGCAGCCATCGACGAACTAGCATGACTGCAGGAATCAAGCGTACAAATGCAAAACAATGTTCTATTCAATGAACAAATTGCAAGAGTTGAGGCTTGTGGCAGACTACTGTGTTCCTGGGTCATGAGAACCTTTCTATCAGGAGATAAAAGAAGAATGTTGGCTCTTTGAAAACAGGTAGTCCAACCAGTTATGGGACTATTGCTCTTCTCAAATTCCCACATAAACGTAATAAATCTGGATTGACTTGACGCAGTTCAGAGAAGCTAAAGATCAGGTAGAGGAAATGGAATAGTAAGACTGATTAGAAGCCGTTATACACATCCGAAATTGTTTAGAAAGATTTTTGGTCATACACGAATGGAAAACTCGGGTTAGCTACTTGATCAATGTCTTCGGAAAAATTGTAACGAATGTGACAATGAGAAACCAGGCAGGTGTGAAAGAATGCGTTACATATATGTGCCAAATGTGACAGGCGGTAGAACTTCTCAAAGCACATGCTGCAAATGTCAGCCACAACAAACATCTTGCGATTCAAAAGTCGATTGGTCAAGTACCTCTACTGTGTTCTTGATCAACCTTTAATATGTGGATTCGCTCAATGTGGAAAAAAATCAACTTGAAAGCAGCGCCAAGCCGGGATCCGACTGGCGAATATAAAACGAACATGCAAATGCTGATGCCACAGCACGTTTTTTTAGCGAAAAAATGCCATGTATCAATTAAATTTTAGTGGCTTTCCCACCATCGAACCCATCAATAACATATCCAATGAATTTCAAAAACACATGTTCTGTATTCTAGAAACCTGGAAGCCATGGTTCTGCATAGGTAGGTTATCAGATACAAAATTAGTGTACAATCTGTCACGAAACTTTTTTCGAAAATGTTACTTATAACGTGCAGGACTGACATTGGGGTGATAATTCTTTGTCTGTTTCGCTTTCATTTTTATTAATTCAACAAATTTTAACGCTTTTGAGTGTACTTAATCAGGCGCAGTAAGTTCTTTGCTTCTTCGTCGGACTGACGATGGGTTATTATGCGCACTCACACGCCATTGCACGAATGAGCCCACACGTAGTTACGAAGCTGACATCTAATTCTGTTGTTCATCCATCTGCGGTAGACGTCCAGTAGCGGAAGAAAATTTGTTCATGATTAAAGATTAAAAGAAATCTTCAATGATCATTTTCCATTCGACTTTGGAACTCATTGGGTTGTCCACATATAATACCGAGAGAAATTTCTATTTGAAGGTAAATTCCACGTAAGAAAAGTCTAGTTTGTTTTTTCGGTTAAAGACTAACCATAAACGAGTTTTCTTTCGCTACTGTACGTTATATGCTTGCCGAGACGTGATAATAGAACATCTCTGAGAAGATAGTGTTGCAAGGTCAATCTGGAGGTTTTCCTCCGTCATGCACGCTATCGCACTTCGCTCACCGACAGGCGCATTTCCACATTGTTCGTCGTTGTCTTTTGATAATGGATATTCTTGTCACTAATAAATATGTGCCTTGATTGCTATAAAAGCAGGTAACCAAAAGATTCATCACTTATTCTAACATCGTACAGGATGCAGACTGCTACATTGCTCACACATTTTTGTGTCATCGTCGTTGTGGTCAGTTTGGAGATGGGGCTGCTGTAGCTAGGCACTGCTCATGTTGAACCGTTGGAGAATTTTACGGATTTAGCACTAATAAGAGAATAGATAAAGTGATGAAATGGGAACACGAGATTATTCGGATGCGCGACACTTTTTGTTTCATTGTTGAAGTGACAGCGACGATCGTCAAAGCTCACTCGAGTCATGTGGTCTCGATCCTACAACCTTCAACTTTACATTGGAAACTAATGTGAGACAAGGTCATCACACTACGCATTTAGCAAACGAGGAGGAGAAAATTCTTCGTTTTTAATTGTGGTTCGGCAACTTATCAGTACAAAAAATAAAGTCGTCATTTAGAAAGATTTTTTTTTTTGGGGGGGGAAATAAACAGAGATGAACGTCTTTGAGAACAACAATGTGAATCGAATGAACGGCTTTCATATGATCCTTGATCGCATTTTCCCTTTACTTTGCTCTTTAATGTGGAAATGGCCTTGTTGAAACCGTTTTTTCATCGAAAGATTCCGCCGAAAAATTTCTCTGCGATGGAAAATGGCATGCTGGTGGAATGGCAGGCCTTACGCAGCTGAATTAAATTGTGTATTCTCCCTACAGGTGGCGAATCCCGCCGCAAACACTGAGTGGCGCTGGAAGTCCAGGATGCCGATGGTGTCCACCAATTTGAGGGCCCTCCCCTTCCAGCGCTTCGTGAAGAACGTGGTGAAGCAGCCCAGAGTACCTGGCACCAAGCTGGTTGAGTATTGAAGCGTCTCAGTGTACCTTGCCCCAAATTGGATGAGCGGTGAAGCATCCCAGGGTATCTGGTGCCAAGCTGGGTGAATGGTGAAGCAGTCAGAGCAGTGCAATAGAAGTTTTTCACGCTTTACTTCACGGAAAATATTAAAAATAGAATCAGCCTGAAATTTGAAATTTTCCACCGATTGAAATTATATTACCAGTTCAAACATTGTCACGATACCTTAACGTATCAGATGTCGTTACTTTACTTCTGTTTTTACCCTCTTGTTACGAAATACGTTAACAGTAAAAAATATACATCATACTGCATCTTATTGTAATTGTTCTAATGAAGAGTAACTCCTGTTATTCTATACAACGTGAATCGTCACTGGTACTATGTTACTGTACACCTTTTTTGGATCGTTTCCCTAAATTTTGCTTAACTATTCTGCACATATGTGAAAGATTTGAAAATACAATGCAAAAGCAATAGAAAGGAAGTGTGCTGAACCTGCAAAGGCAAGACACTTTAATTAACACCCGTTCCCTTATCTGAACTAACTCCTTCCGCAAATCTTTGAGCCTTCCAGTGCCCGGCTGCGGCCAAACCAAAATGAGCAGCCGTATCGTGGGAGGATCCGAGGCCGTCCCTCACTCCTACCCCTGGCAAGTGGCCCTCTTCATTGATGACTCCTCGTTCTGTGGTGGAGCCCTCATCAGCGAAGACTACGTCCTCACCGCCGGCCACTGTCTCTCCGGGTAGGTTCCGCATACCTAACGATTGCCACTGCCTGGACGGGAATCTTCCTCATCGCTAACGATAGCTACGGTCTTCACTGATACCTTCTTTATTGCTAACGATAGCCACAGCCTAAGCGTTGATATTCTTCAAGACGGGTATGTTCTTCATTGCTAACGATATCTATTGACAAGTGAGGTAGGTTCTTTATTGCTAACGCTTGCCACTGCCTAGACAGGTAAGTTATTTTTTGTATTCAATCGCTATTGCCCAGACGGGCAGGTTTGTTATTGCTAACGATAGCCGCTGTCTTCACTGGTATGTTCTTCATTGCTAACGAGTTACTGCCTGGGCGGGTGTGCTCTTTATTT
>SDVV010014431.1:0-14805 GCA_016164225.1 Gammarus roeselii | reverse complement strand
CTGCATGCTAGTGCTCGCACTGACTGACCTGCATGCTAGTGCCCTCACTGACTAACCTGCATGCTAGTGCTCGCACTGACTGACCTGCATGCTAGTGCCCTCACTGACTAACCTGCATGCTAGTGCTCGCACTGACTAACCTGCATGCTAGTGCCCTCACTGACTAACCTGCATGCTAGTGCTCGCACTGACTAACCTGCATGCTAATTCTCTCGCACTGACTAACCTGCATGCGTCATGGAAGAGTTATTGGATTTCGAGTGTACTGTCAAGTACTATTCTGCCAACAAAATTAATTTTAAAATACTACTCGCATATTCTAATTTCCGATAAAACCCTATATAGTTTTTTCGCCATTATTTTGTTTCGTTTCACTTTGCAATCATTTATCGATCAATAGTTTTCACATGAGAAGTACGACAGTAACTATTGATTAAAGTTCGAACAAGCATCGCATACCTCACGGTTAACGTCAACCGTGTCAAGGCTATACGGTTTGAACATTTATGCACATTGTGCATGCTTCCTAATATTAGTCACAAAGTATAAATAGTTTTACTGCAAGACTTCATAAAAGAATGAGTCACTACCTCGACTGAAAATCAATAATGTCCAATCCATTTTGTCTGTATGGGATAATAAGACACCTCACCATTTCAGTTCCCAGCATCTGAAGATCACACATCTCCTTTAGCTGGCGACTCAGTAATCCATGGTTGTGGGTCACACCTGCGTTTTATGATAGAGTATTAACTCAACAACGAAGGAATCAAGTAAAATTTTTTTTAATGTTTTGGACTCTGTGTTACTTCATTATTCAGTAGTACACATGAGACGAGCAGGAAATTATTTCACTTATGTTCATAGGATATTGTAGACTCAGGTGTTAGTTTAGCGGTAAGCCAGTCGGTACATAAAGGGGCAGAAGGGTGGTGAAGGAAAGTAGCGAAAAACGTCTAACGTGTACATTTCAAACTAACAGAACCCTTAGCGGTGCATTGATTAATTTCAAAGCGACACAGTTCGAAATATAGAATTCAGAAGCTTCTAACTTCGAAGCATCTCATTAAGAAGCGTTTAACTCAGAAGCATTAAAATGCCAAATATCTTTATAAAGCATCCTGTTACAGTGTCTAACAACTAAAGTTCATAACATGAGAGTGAGCGAAGCGTCTTACAGCGAAGCATCTACATACGAAGCGCTTACCAACGAAGTGTTTAACGTCAAAGCCAATACCTTCCTAATTACTAAATGCCAGATCTAACACTGGAAAGTCTTTTTACACAGCGCAAGAGACTTATGAAACATGGCTTCACCTCTGAGCCTCCGTCTGCTTCCTATCTACTTCCTCAAAAGCTAGAGACGTTGGCCAACTCTGACAATCTTAGTGCTCAAACATTGCACCACAAATCCGTCCGAATTGAGAAGAGAGGTGATGGATTTCAATGGATTGTAGTGTAGACAAGCAAAGTTATACTTCACATAGAATATCAACTGCAACATAGTGCGGTTCTGGTATTCTGTCTTGACATGCGAAACCCGCACTTTGCGTCGGATAAGACGCACCAGCCTACAAAAGTATTTTGACGCCTACCGAAAATAGACCTAATAGGCCGGAAATGATAACTGCTTAAGTTGGAAGATCATTACCTATCCCAACGTAATTTCACATCACAAAGCATTAATTTTGATCTAATTATCCCTGCAAAACTTAGGTCGGCGATTTTTTTTATCAGAATCGTCACTCTTGAATAGTTTGAAGGACCCGATACCAGGTGTTACGTGTACGTCGCATTATAATGAATGGAAAAAAGATCCCGCAATAGAGGACAACGACAGCAGCCATGCTGGGAAAATGTGTTACATTTTCTTTGATGATCAGTTAAGTGTAGTATAAGCAAACAAAGCTCAATATTAGGATACCACAGAGCCACATTTAGGTAGCTTTGGCCCTTGGCAGCTGGTTTGCATGAGCCCAGCCCATTCAAATGTTTAATCTAGTATGTACAAAATGTGGTAGTGGAATTGTGATTAGTTTAAATGTCATTTTATACCCAGTGATTTACAATGTTTGTTTACGAATGATGCGAATAGCGAAATCATCATTTCGATCAGCAGAGATGCTATCCAAAATTTCATGGTATTATACGCTACCTCTTTTGTATGAGGCGGCGTCGATATCAGCAATCATGAAGCTTCCCTCTTTCAAATCTCAATTAGCTATCCATGTTGTCGGGCAGGTACAGTAACATAGATATAAACAAAATCACCTCAAGACTCAGTGTTGGAGTAGAAAGAAACAATGACACATAGATAGATCCCTTCTTGCGTGTAGCACCTTGTGTACGTGGAATAATGTGTGTACGTAAACAATAGACCAATAGGAGACCAGTGCTTGGCCGAGCGACTTGAGTTGCACATCGCCTCATTCAGATCGGTCTGTCAAGGCGTCTCGAAGGCAGGAAAAATTAACCATGACACATACTTCCATTTTCCAATGAATTTGATTAGCTTGAACATTTTACAAATCGATCACTAACGCTTCTTGCCATTCAATTGAGTCTACTGACAGATGCAGGACATTGTTGAATACAACTTCCCCATTTGCATTCATCCGAATTTATATTAACAAATGCCTGTAGACTAACTACTCGTCACTGGTCAAATACGCGGCAGACTTGATGTGATGGATGGTCGTGATGTGCCGCTGGAACGAGGCATCTACTAACAATAGGAAAAGCTACAAATTAGTCAGACTCAACCACATCTCATGAAGTGAAACTAACTCAGAGCTACTGGACAAATCTACCATTGAATACAAACTGATAAGGTAGCAGACCCAGGTCAACCTGAAAAGAGGATCTTACTATAAAAAAAGGGAGAAAATAGCCTCAGATTGCAGAAAAAATAAAAGGTAATCGAGGACACAGCAGTATCAGAAATGCACTTCAATAAAAATATTTCCATCACTATTTTAAAAGAGACCTTAATAGAACTTTTATGTGTGAGATCGTATGCTTAGCCTACTGTCAAAGGGAGCACAGCGTTCGCGATAAAATTATTTCCGTACCCGCGCACTATCGCCACTTCACTTCAGCTTACTTCCATGGCCGGACACGTGTCATAACCGCTAAAAATCTTTCAGCATACGTGCTTTTGCGTTAAACAATGTTTCAGCCCACGCGCATTTGCGCCATTGTCATAGTATCCCTCACTCGGAGCAGCCACTGGCATATCAACTACGAATCGTACCATTTTACTGGTTATCACTTTAAATGAAACTTCAAAAACTGTCGTAACTGCTAAAAAAACAGCCTTACGTATCCTAGAAAATGACGTACGTTCGCCCCCCGGGGGGTAAAAATACGTACCTTTGCCAAGCGGGATAGAAACACGTACCCCTAGGTTAGGTTAGGTTGGGTAGGAGAAGTTTCATTAAAGTGATAACCAGTAGAACGGTACCTTGGCTCGGTTGGCGGAACAACTCGTGGCTGATTTGCCAGTGGCGAATATGACAGTGGCTAGTCTGACTGAGGAATGCTATGAGTGTTCGCTGTTAAAAATGGTACCGTAGGTAGGTAGTCGGAACAACTCGTGGCTGATCTGACAGTTGTTGGAAATGAAAGTGGCTGGTCTGACGTTAGCTATAAAATAATTTAGCACCAGGTATAGCGACCCCCGTCAAATGCCTGATTTATAAATCTAGTCCATGATCATTCTGGTGTTAACTAATGAATTATTAACGATAACAGTATCTCATACAATACACACCTGTATCATTTTAGATGGTTGCATCTTTTATTCAGAAGTTCTTACTTGAATTGCAGAGCCCCATGCTTGAAAAAATCAGGTCGTCGTTCACAGTTGATCTTGCTGAGCAAGATCAACAATCTTGTTTGTCAGATTGTAGAGGAGCACTGTCTCATTTATTTGTTTTTGAAAAAAATGTTCGAGTTTACCTTATTAAAGTGGGTGGTAATTTTGATTTGACAATAAGCATTATTTCAAATGTTCATGATTAACTCAGTTTGAACTCAATAGAACTGGATAAAATTAATGCAAAGAAGAAATAATCCATTACCCATGAATCTGATTTAAAATGAATAACACAGAGAAAACAGCCTTGTCAAATTTTGATTAAAAAAAACTTTTCTCTTGTGCAGTCTTCAGTAGGACCACTTCTTGAGTAGTCACGGAGTAGTAAGCGTTTAAAGGAGTAGTTTGTGTTCAACGTCACCGTGAATGGTGCATTAGAGTGGTTCTACGTTCGTCCGAATACGTTGTTTCAGCAAGTGGAAATAACACAATCAAGCATGAAAACAGTGAGATGCCGTTGACTTTCTATGAAAGGTTACTGCTTTGCTAAGATACCGGGGGTAGAGCGAACCTTTGAGGACGATTGTTCAAACAGTAAACAGTTGTGGTGATATCTCTTACCCATATTAATAGCTTAAACAGTTATAGAGACCAAACCGAATCCAAGAGGATGGGGGGTGGCCAACTGAAAGGCTCACTTCACACTCCTCTCATACATTCACACGCATACAACCTAGCCCACTTGCTCTCAGTGATGGGCATCGATACAAATAAATAGCCAAGGCAATACCGATACTGCGATACATCAAAATCAAATAATGCGATACCGATACTTTGAGATTTCTCAAGGCTATACCGATACCCGATACATGTATCGGCGAAACACGTATCGCGGTGCATTACCAATAAATTTTATATTGTGAATAAAAACATTTAGAAGAATTTAATCATGTACTGTATGAAGCATTTCCATTTGAATCACCTAGCATATGAACAAAAAATTCACATTAGGTGTAATTGGAATTGTCCTTCAGAAAAACGAGTTGACTGAACATTTGGTCTGACAGCCTATTTTGCTTGGGAGCGTGAATATGACCGGTAGGACTAAAGAGTCGTTCAACAAGAGCTGACGAAGGGAGTGGAGTGTGGAATTTTCTGAAGACATGTCGAACGCCGGGATACTGCTCGAGGCTGCTGAGAACGTGGAATCCATCCTGGAGATACTTCAGTGCCTCCATTTCTGAGCAGTCTTGGTTAGGAGACTGTGCGTCGGATTCACCCTCGTAATAAAAAAACGCATCAGTACTCCGATCAGACTGATTATCGTGGTCTTCAAAGTGGAGTTATGACTGTGCCGTTTGCTTATTCACATTTATAATAACACTAACCAAGATTTCTTGCACTCGTTTCATAGTGAGTGTCGTATTGGGCTCAGGCTTTATGGTGAGCCATTTCTGTTTGAAAGTAGGATTGGACACAGTTGCCAGAATTGTTGCTTTTGTTTCGTGTGAGCAGTCTAACTTCAGGATTTTTTGGGAAGCGTTTCGAATACCCCTCAACCACAGCGTTCAGTAATGGCTGACAATAGTGCAGCGTCGTTGAATCCAATTGAATCAGCTTCTTTTCTTTAGCCAGCAGTGTGGGGAGCATACACCCATATAAACGGGATTTGTCAGCTTGCAGTCAGTCTAGTGCTGGTGCGATGGGATGCATTACGTCTACACACTCTTGCATGAATTCGAGCTCCGCTTCACGAAACGCAGGCAGTCCCAGTCAACTCATGAGCTCATTGAGTTTGTCTTTATTTTTAAGAAGAATGGATAAACTGTGAAAAAAAAATTCCAACGGGTAGCACATGTCAGCCTGAGCTGACAATTTATGGTCCCCTGAATGATTTCCGCTGATTTTGATCTCCCAGGCCTATTCCAAAGTGCTGAGCACTTACCCATCGCACTGTTGTGAAGCTTTGAGTATGAACATTTTGAATCTCGTTTATCATCAGTAGTACAAATAGGATTGAGCGTATGAGAGCAGCATCTTAAATGCGATGCAAGCGTAATTCCATCATCTCTGTCGGTGTCAATAGGAGAAGCAGCAAAACAGTCTTCACCATGATCAAAGACAGCACAGTCATCAGTCACATCTTCGTTGTGCGCATATTCAACGTTCGAAGGTATCTTCACTCCATCCTCCATGAAGGCTTTCGTCATGTTGCTACCATTATCTGTAACAGTCGCCACAATTGAATTTGCTGTAATTGAGAACTGTTTGCGCACATCATCTAAGATTCCCACAATTTTGTCAAAAGTATGACTGCCGTAAAATCTTATGTAGCCTAGTGTGCCTCTTCTCCTTTCGAGCGTAGTACTGTCGATCTGTAGATGGAGAACTAAAATAATAATTTATCATTTCGGACATCTGCCAGAGATGAAATGTTTCATGAACTGAAATGATTTAGATCAGTTGATAAATTTTACATGCACAATAACTGATATATTTCTGCATCTCAATTAGCATCTACAAATAGGTTTCTATCGCCAATGATTTCCATCGTATTCACGCAGGAAATAGCTTTTGTATTTTTCAAGTGATTTTATGCGCCAAATCCTACCATGGTTACAAAAAAAAAACTATCAATGCATGAAATAACTTGGTCACGACATATTCTCTGTTTAATGCAAGATCACGTCTCCTTTCATCCAGTTAGAGGACAAAATTGAAATAAGAAAAAAATATATAGAAAAATTAGTCACTGTGACACAGACACAGGCGTTGAAGTGTGATCACCATTTGAATCACGCTTCAGAATTTTCAGCGTTCACGTTTTCTTTTAAATATGTCATTCAAACATTGCGTTGTGATAAAAGACGATGGTTCAACGTGTATATATTATTTTTTGAATATCTATTAATCTAACACTATTAAACGGACAGGCTTGAGTAGAGGCTATATGATAATCGAATTTAAAGAGTCACCGGTATTGATGTAAAAAATCACATTAATGAACTCTCTACGATTTCAACATAACTGGATAAAACAAATAAAAACTTTTAATGGAGCTATAACTTTAACAACGTATCCCTGAACACTCCGATGCAACAGTATACGCAGACTTTGTTGCCGCTATGGTCCAGCTTCAGCCACCTGTCCAGAAACTTCACCGGCTAAATGCCGGAGGGAAAAAAAATCCCAACAGAAATTGTAATTTAGCTATAACTTACACAACGATCGGTGACTCCCATAAAAGTAGTAGACCAGATGTCGCCACGGAACGCTTAGATTCGAATAGATTCCTGCACAATGAATGAATTACGTATGAATTGAAGAATATAACGTGTCCCACACATAATAATGATAATAAGAAAAAAACAGTCCTACGTGAATTTGAAAATATTATATATTTTATTCAAGCGTGTTTTGAAAATTATCAATTTAAATTTCTGCATCAAATATCATGTGCTGCAATTATCCAACCTATGAGAGCACACATCATATTTACTTCATTCATATATAGCTTGCATACTTTTCTGCATAAAATATAGATTATGTTGTTATGTATGATCCACAGATCGTTATCTAATTTTTTTCCTTTATTTATGGTATGCAAAATTTAAAATTATTCAGACTAACCAGGAAAAAGGTCGATGAATTTTTCATTTTCTACGGTTGATGATGGATACACTCCATCAACGATGACGGCTGTCAGTTTTTTGGTGAATTCTTCTTGTGACAGTTTTTGCCCATCTTCGCTTTTTGCACCAAGAATAAATGTGCGCCGAGTTGTTCGTTTTGATACATTGCTTCTGGTCATAGATGCAGCCCCTCCAGCCCTGTCACCATCTCTGCATCGCTTCTGTGGGCGTGAGAGGCGCAGCTGTTGAAACTCTTCGAGTGCGGATGGATGACGTCTCTGAAACATTAAATAAATTTAATAACATATATTGAATCGTAAGGTATTCGATATTACATATGTAGGTTCTGTCTATCCAAAATGTCCTCGAGCTGAATTGCGTCATGTGTGCAAGTTGCAGGTATATTAGTATTTGTGCACTTCATATTGTATGACATGCATAAAAATGCAGCTACAGTAAAAGTCTCGTTCTACAGAAAAAAAATATCGATTCTAATTTAACGTTCACAATACAATTTCAGTTGAGCAGATAAACGTTACTCCTTGATATTATATTACTTCATATTTTTCAAAGATACCAACGAAAATTTTCCTGAATATTCTTTTCAATGTGCCAATAATATAATTAGAAAATATTTTGCTATCAAAATCAAAAAGCATCCATCATATGCCGTCTTCCGCAAAATTTACAGACTACGTCTGTTACGTTCAAACGCGTTGGTTTTATCACAGCAGCCAGACGTACGATGTCAATCTGCATCGACGCATGGTTCAATCACGGAAGACTGGTACGTACATGGAAACAACTTACCTATGTAACCTGCTTCAATCGATCTATATAACAAAGCACTGACACGAGTTACACTGTAACAACTCGTGTGACCTACTCATGGGCTATAAATTAGACAAACCTGCAGTTCAATGGTTATTCATCATTCATTGCATTGTTATAGATCGTACAGCAATTTGAGCAACAGCTCTAAGTTAAATGCTTGCTTGTGTGCCTGTAAAAGTTGTTAAAGTTCTAACTATATGAATTTATCACATCGAAAATGTACGCTGTGGCTGAGAAAGTGGCCATGTTGTAGCATGAGGAGTATACCGCATGCGACTGATTATCTTCTTTCACAAATTGAGAAAACATCCAATAAAAAATTAAACATGCATTGTTGATTGAGCAAATAAGTATATAAAATACATTAAATTATTATCATACCTCGACATGTTTCTTCAGGTTTCCACATGACGATGTATCAGCACTTATAACGACGCAAGATTTAGAACAGAGTTGATATTGAAATGATAATCTAAAATTTTCATCACAGCTCTCAATCTTGAAAAACTTTCCTGATGTTATTAGGAAGTTAGCAGTTAGACAATTTATCCGAATCTGTTTCATTAGTGTTTGGAGTAGAAATAGTAGATGTGTCCCGGCTCGTCACTGATTCGGCGGCGATTTCATCTGTGTTGGCGCAGTTATTTCCACTCATGTTCACTTCCATTACCGGTTCTGGAAAAATCGTGCAAATTTTGACGTTTTCATGATACTTCGTAATTTTGGGCATGCTCACGACTCACGAGCCAATGATAGTATTAGGTCTCCTTGCTGACATGGTCACCAATGCCTGCAACATGCGACACGACAGGTTCGGTAGAAGAAACACACAAGCCTTCTCGAGCTCATGATTTCGTACATCTCTCGTTCGATACGCGTTCACTCTTCGTTTGATTTTTAAAGATTCGCTAATTCGTATATTTTACCTTTCGAATATAATTTATAATGTTGCAGAACTTAGACCAAAATATTAGGAGTGAAGGCTGTCTAACTTTGTTGTTTTAGAAAACAACTCTATCCATAGTCAGAATAATATAGACGCAACTTTTAATTTAATAACAACCTGTTGAGTGCAGGCTTTGCAGCATAGTCTGCCTAAAAAACGCTCTGAACCGTTTTCTTTTCTGTTCAACGACCAGTAACTTTTTCCTCACGCACTTATAATATCAATATCAAACAATAATATTTCGTTTTGTTTTCAATATGAAAAGAGGTTGCTAGTGATAATATACACAAATTACATTCATAGATGTATCGATATACCGATGAATCGATATTTTCCGTTATATTTGAGAAAAAACTGCTGAGGCGATACCGATACACGATACTTTCGAGAAAGGCTAAGGCGACACCGATACCTGTACCAAAGTATCGCACGATACGTATCGCTGATACATGTATCTAGATACTGCGCATCTATTCATCTGCTCTGAAGGGTCCGGTTAGAATACCACGCTACACACGCTAAAGGGTCCGGCCGGAAGACCCGGTAACACACTCTGGGTCATGAGTGTGATCCGAGGTCAGTTTCAGTGGCAGCGCCCGGCAGTGTAACTGGCTTACCGCTGCCGCGTCATGGTGACTGGGCCCCACCACCAACAACTATTCCGTTTCTCAACAATTTGCCAAGGGCGGGAAAGCACATCAGAGCAGCGTTGCAAAAAATCTTTCATTCACAATCATTTTCCACTCACGCCTATTTATTGCACGCTCTTTTGCTACCTCCAGACTCAATTGAGTCTCTTCTTCCTAGCACCGGTTTCACGCCGTACATCCACACCAAACTTCGGTCTACCTCTAGGCCTACGTCCACTCACCTCCGCGTTTATCATTTTTATTTTCAATCTCCCTTCATCTATCCTCATCATGTGGCCGAACCATCTTAAATACCGTCAATCTACTCTGTCCTCTAATTTTCTTACCACCCTCGTACCAATTCGAACGACGTCGTTATCGATTCTGTTACTCAGCGTCACTCAAGCCATGCCTCTTAAACATTTCATCTCGCAAACATTCAACCTTCTACTCTTTCCTGCTCTCACCCCCAAGCCTCAGCTCTGTAGAGCACAGCTGGGACAACTATATCTTCACACAGCTCTATCATTGCGTTCCGATCCCCAATGACCTACAGATTATTACACTCTTCAAGTGCACCCCACACTTAACAACCTTCCTTCACTCGTTCATTCACCTCAGTTTCCATTGGTTCAGTTTTCTCTATCTTGGGGTCTACATAATTCGAACTTCCTGTAATAACTCTCCACGTTCACTCGAAGCGTCCTCCTCACCCCACTCCACAAAACTCCGACACAAGTCTACGCAGCCTCTCCTCTGAATCCACCACCAGTGCCGTAACATCCACAAACGGTAATTAGCTGAACTGCCAACTCTGCCCATTCGCGTCCAACAGCTCCAGGACACGAACCATTACACTCGCGTTCACCTTTCTGACCATTGAACAGACAAGGAGACATAACTCAGGCATGTCTCGGACCCATTTTCACTGCGAAAAAAGCACACGCCTCGCTCCCCACTCTGACACATGCCCTGAACCGTTTTCATCAGATTTCCGCCCGCTCCATGCAAACGCAACATCCTCCAAATCGCTTCCCTATCAACCCTGTAGTAGGCCACGAATTCCATGAACACATGTTTCTTTTTTCGAAAGTTTCTTCTCACAAACTTGTTTCACGGCAATAATCTGGTCGGCACACCCTCTGCCACTCGTGAAGCATCTTTGTTCCCCACCAATTCGCACCATCCGTAATGTTTCTAATCGTTTTGACCAGTGCTCTCCCGTACAACTCACCGACCACACCAAGGAAACTGATCCCTCTTATCTCCTATGCCCGTAGACAGCGGAACAAAGTAAGTAAGCACTGCACCACCCAATCTGCATAACGCCCGACACAAAACACAGATTCCGTCGCCTCACCAGTCATTTGACAGTCTCTACTCCACCATTTTTCACGCTCTCTGTATCAACATCATCCAAATGAGGTGCTTTCCTTGCTTCCATTACCTCTATCGCCTTATGCACACCTCCCCTAGAAATGCTCGCAACAAGTCTCCACCCAAAGACTGGCATCCTTGCACCACCACCTACAGCAACAATGTCGAAATTTTATGACGTCGCAAAATGTTGTTTGCGCTCATCAAAGGAATTTTTCTCATGTTTCTTAGTTCCTCGTTAACGGTTTCACGTTCACCACAAAATTGCCAAGGATCACGTCCAAAAAGTGAAGCAGAAAATGTGAGCAAACTATTTCCCGCCTGCTGCTGAACTGATCAATCCGTCAAAAAAGAATGCACGATGACTATTAGTTCGATATTGTCACCTGTGTTGCCCTTTAAACCAAAAATGAGTTCAGTATGAGGTGAAAAGATTTTCAAGGGAAGGTGACGCACGTGAACAACATGAACATGAGCGAAACGCCTCAGAAAACGAGAGCTTGGATGAGACAAACTTAAATAAATGAAAAATTCATATCGTTAACTTCAACATGCGATGTTTCATAAAACATTTTTTATATCTTGTTTATCAAAATGTGGTACTAAATTGGATGTATGTACAATAAAAAATGTAGACGTTGGTACTATATTGGTAAAATAAGCGAACATAACACATGCACAGTCTCCATGTAAATTAGCTAATTCAAAGTAACTTCAATTTCAGTTAGATAGTTGAAACTGATATCAATATTAAAACAATTTGAAGATGAGAAGTAATTTTCTATATCACTATCCAACCTAATAGCCAACCCGCACTGCCCCAGTTCCAATAAAAAATTAAATACCCGTGTATTGTTGTCAACAAATTGTTTATTTTCAACAATCTTTATTATCAAATCCGATATCACCTGAGTTATTTTTATGTATCTAAAGTACCGAATTCTGGCGGCACCTCTATTCAATCTCGACGGCGCCTCATGCACGCACTCTGAGTGTTATCTACGGAAGTAGAGTTGGTAGATGGCAGTATTTTATAGTAGAGAACCTTTCTTAATAAGGATGTCATCTTATTTACAAAACAAGGTATATTTGTTAAGATATTTACATAACATGATGTAATTAGGTCTTTGTGATAATATAGAGACACGTATTTATAAACATACCGCAGTTTTCCGAGTCTTTGGAGGATGTTTAATCTCGGCTGTTACAAGACGGCCTATTTCTTGCCGAGGCTCGAAATAACGACATGAAGCACCAAAGGCTAGCACTTGACCACGGCAATTCAACGAGGATTGAAACTGTGACAATCACAGTTGAACATCGTAGGTCGGTGGGTTTTTCTTCAGGTGCTGATTTGAGTTGTTTCGAGTATCATTGTCAAATGGTATTTCCTTCTACAAACTTTCATTTTTTCGATTTAATAAAACAGAAAATCCTACACATGTAAACACGCGAAGGCATTTATAAATTTAATTTGTGGTCATATGTCAGCAGACATACCCCACTGAACGGGTCGCTTTTTTCTGGCGCTAAATTCTTTTATAGCTAACGTCAGATCAGCCCCTTTCATCTCCACCAACTGTCTTATCAGCCACAAGTGGCTCCGACCACCTACCTACGGTACCATTTTTTTAAAGAGAACATCCATAACATTTCTCAGTTAGGCCAGCCACTGTCAAATCTGCCACTGGCTTACAACCTAACTAAGGTATCTGCCACTTGATACAACCTGAAAAGGGACCATTTTACTGTTTATCACTTTAATGAAACTTTTTTTCCTAGCCTAACCTAACCTAGGGGTACGTGTTTCCAACCCGCGGGGCAAAGGTACGTTTTTCTAACCCGCGGGGCAAACGTACTTTTTTTTCTATGGTACGTAATGCTGTTTTTTTCAACAGTTATGACAGTTTATTGAAGTTTCATCAGTGATAACCAGTAAAATGGTATGACTCGTGACTGATTCTGACAGTGGGCTGTATTGAAGTGGCGCAAATGTGTGTGGGCTGACCCATCGTTTAGCTCAAAACCACGTGTGCTGAAAGATTTTTTGCGGTTATGACAGTGCCCGGCCATGGCTGTGAGCTGAAGTGAAGTGGCGATAGTGCGCGTGTGCATCCAAATATGGACCAGCATATTCATTGATGGTTATTTTGATGCCTGCTGTATGTTTTCTACATACAGTTATCTCGCTAGATGACCTTTAACTTCATCTTAACGCTATTTTAAACTGGATACTTGTATTGATATAAATACCGGATAATTGGAATAATCGCACAACATAAATAACTATTTTTATCACATGCGGGTGACATACATTCTACGTCATAAGTGCTTATTTTGGTTTATATTTTGTGATGGATTAGCTGATAGCATTGCCGATATGTACCATCTAATTATTATAGGTGGTAAAACGACGGACGACGATCGATGTTCGACATGGTTAGACAATGGAAGAATTATAAATATTCCGGTGTAATAAAATTTCGGAAAAAGAACGGTATTCGAACAGATATTCCTACATTTTGTAGGAATGTATATCTGGAAATCCGCTGAAATAACGGAGTTATGTGATTAACAGAGTAAATGTCATTACAGCAGACAATTACCGCTTGAACAACGGAGATGTTTTGAAATTTTAAACAACGAAATTCAGACGAACAATTAGTTGAAATTAGCTGTTGCTTCACATGTATTTTTAGCAGGGTAAGAAAGATTAAAACAGGACGAGGGACTCTATGGAGGAGTTGAAGACATCCTGACAACTCGTTTGATTACATTCCAACTGTCAGATTTAATTAATGAACGTAACTTTCTTCTTGTTATTTTCTGAAACCAGGTCATTAAAGATAAGTGGGTACATCTCAGTGTAATTCTCCTGGGTGCTGTGCATACTTCCTGCACGAAAAAATATATGGGTCAACCTTGTCGACGAAGATTTTATTGTTTTGTATGCTTCAGTTTGTATGGCTTCAGTTTAATAAAAAGCAAATCGTACAATTTTACGTTGTAACTTATTCCAAATGTAAGCAGATATGATGGATCATGAACTAATAATGATAAACTGTTTATATTTGAAACAGTGTTTGACTTGTTGAAATCGGTTACGATAAATATTCACAAAGTAAAAAAGTTCATACGATTTGCTACCTAAATCCAGAATGTCATTATGCTTCACTAGTTGTAAATTCACTAACTCAAAAATTGCCTTGTCTGTATTTTCGTCACTTACTTGAACAATGTGTTAGTCTTATCATTTAATACATTTAATATTGTTGGATAGATGCAAATTTCGGAAATGGAATCACCTTCAATTTGACTCGATTCTTTGACCAAAATACTCTTTATTCATTGCCGATATAATCTATACTTCTCACCAGTGTAAAATGAATATAATTGTTTGACTTAAATATCTTTTTAAGTTGAGAAGGAAGGCGTTATATGTATTCTTGAATTCGATTGCTGAAACGGTGAATGCCTTTGGTATTAGATCTGTCAAATAATTTTTGATGTCTCTCCTTAATGAACAATTTCTCTTAGAGGGTCATCCTCTATGATTGTTGCGTGTCGTCG
>SDVV010014430.1:0-14805 GCA_016164225.1 Gammarus roeselii | reverse complement strand
TATATATATACATATATATTGAACAATCGAGAGTAGAGAGTGTCTTCTATCAACATCAAGCTTCATGTCTTTTACTTGGGAATTTATTTATTTTTTTAGAATTTAAAGCCTATTGCCAGACAATGGAAATAAAATTATTTAGCTAATGTCCATTTATTATTGTTTGTAAAGGTGAATTCATCTACTGCGTCAACTTATAAGTTATTAATAAATATATTTAAGCTCCAATGTCGTTTTCAGGACAGCTCACGCTGACGAAGACTTGGTACATATAATCTGCGTTTTGTGAAATTTATGACATTTTTGAACCTGTCATTCTACCTGATACATTTTAAGCCCATAAATCCTGACATTCTCGTGCAAATTGTTCTCTACGATGTAAACGACGTAATAACATAATAAATAATGCAGCATAGTTAATACTGGATGCGCCACCAGTTCCTTCTGTGCGTGCTTGAGAGAGATTGTGTTGTGGGGTGCTCCAGGAAAATAAGGATAAGGCAATGGGGATTTACTGAGGATGTTTCCCCTCTCACATCAAGAATTCTGACAAAAGGGAAAAAGAAACTACATCGACGGTGTACCGAAATTACATCAACGGTGTACAGTACTAACGGGGAAATAATAATAATGAAGAGCTAACAAGCACTGCCTAAACGCCTCATTTCATCTAAACAGCCCCAAAATTCAGCCCTCCTTCCCAAATCCTCGATTTCCTGTTTATCTCTAAGCCCGCCTTTACGGCCTACCCAACATACCCCCTCACAATACTCCCTCTCTACCAAACCAGACAAGCCGCGTGACTCTCATTCAGAAAACCCAACGCGGTGCTGCCAGCCAACCAAACTTCTGTATATCTTGCCCTGCCATGCTCATGTGAGCTGTGACCGCAGCCTTCTGCCTTGCTAACGATACCCGCCGCCCCCCCCCCCCCGCCTCGCCTCTCAGCTGACTTGACACACCCATCACAGCTGATCTGGATACTCGCCGAAATATTGCATTGTACAGTGGGAAAGGTTCATGCTCATATTGTAGGTGGTTCATACTCAAAAAATTATTGAAAGCAGTGGCACTTTACATCCTACAGCTTAGAATCGTGCTTTGATTTCATAACTTCATTTAACTGAAATGTAATTAATTTCTCCACCATCTTCTGATATCCCGTCGGTCATGTCTGGTACAAGGTAGGCTGATGCCCAAAATCATGCTATCGTTCACACAACATTATAAAGCAAAAGGGAGCAGCTACGTATTAGTTCAGCTTTGCCTTCAACTCAAACACGCAAAAGGAAATAACTCTGAGCTAATGTGCATCCGACGATGACGCGCATTCAACTCACTCGCTTTGTATTAATTTCGTTTTAATTCAGTTTTTGAATCGTCGATAGAATCGTCGCAGCCCGCACGTAATTATTTCCGTTTTAATTTCGTGCTAAAGGGTATACGAAGATAACGCGCATTCAACTCACTCGCATTTGTATTAAATTTTCTTTAATCCCGCATGTAATAATTTCGTTCAAATTTTGTTTTTGAACCGTCGATATAATCGTCACAACCCGCATCTAATTATAGTTAGTACATTCATGTCTCCTGTCTACAAGAAACCACGAAAATAGAACTCAAGAAAACGGTCCATTTTTCCACCGGTAAATTCTTTACCAGTCTATGATGGTTAAGGCTAAGCTAGAATGTGGCATTTGCCACCTCTCGCACGCCCCCGAACTAATGGTTTGCGATAGTTCTTCTAACTCTGCCAGAAAATTGCGCAGCAGTCCCTCATATGGGGATTGCAAGGCAGCGCGCTGCAAACTATGTTAACAGGCAGAGGAAATGAAATAACAGGCAGAGGAAATCAAACTACTGAAAGCACAAATCAGTCATGCCTTCAATGACATGTCCAACACAACGACAGTCAACACGGATACCCAGCGGCTAGCAATTGAATCAAAATTGGAAAACGTGTTGAAACTATTCCACGAATTCAAAGATCTGATGAACAGCGAACTAGCAAAAGTCAAAGAAACTGTTGAGGCCACCCTTAATCAAGTGAAAGAACTTCAAGTGCACCTAGACTCTGAATTGACCAAGAAGCTTACAGCTCTAGACGAAGAGACCAATAACAGCACCAAATCGACTGAAAATTTATTCAAAGATAGCGAGGCATCGTACACATACGGTAGTAAGCAAGAGGAAGTCACGCTGTGACAATGCACCACACGTTTGGCCACTATCTCACCACCTACGACCCGACATACTTTTGGCGTATTGCCCGATGAAATGGACTCACAGAATACAGAGGAAATTTTAGTGATCGGTGATTACAATGTCACCTCCCTCAAATCAAAACTGCAAAAAGGGAGAATTCAACTGAAAATACTCGGCAAAACATATTTTAAAATCGACGAAATTGAGGGCATAGTCGTAAAGAAGAAGATACCTTCTTCTAAACGAATTATAATTCAAGTGGGAGCAATAGACGTGTCACAGAAAGAATCGACATAGAAAAGGTACAAAACCATGTTAAAAAATGTCAAAGGTTCACACGTGAACATACACGTCACTGACATCCTGCCCCATCCTAACCACAGCCGATACAAGTTAAGCAAGATGATCTTTCTTAAACAATCGCCTAGCAACTTTCTGCAGAGCACAGAAAATCCCTTTCTCTGATCATTGGGAAACGATGATTGAACCAAAGTACTATAATTTTAATAGAATCACCAACATGGCTCGCATAAACACGTATGGACTGGATGACATTGGGAACATTCTTAAAAACATAGGCGCTGGTATTGTCACCGAAAATTAGTCAAAAAACGTACTCGATATCATACCCTCAACTCCGCCAGCAGTACCCGACGAGATGACCCAACGGCCTCCACCCGTTTCAACACTAGATACACAACAAATACAAGAGCCCATCAAAACATCACCGTAGGTCCTAGCAAAAAAGTTCTTGTCATCAGTCCAGTCCGAGTTAGAGGCAATAGTCGCCCCTCCGCTCGTACAACCCGAGTAACCGAAAACGAAAGTCTTGTCTCTGACACAAGGCCTCATAGTAGAAGAAAATTAAGTCAAGAAAATGAAGTTTATGTGACTAACGGTACTCTTAAATGTTACTATGTGAACGCTAGAAGCCTCCAGGACAAAATCGACGAGCCAGGTATCCATGCAATGAATGAATGTATCGACATAATAGCTATCACAGAATCGTGGATGAAATTGAGCACCAGGCATTATTCAAGCGTATTTACTTTCTCAGTTACTCACTATTTCACAAAGATAGACAAGGCCAAGAGGGCAGAGGAGTGCTGTTTCTCGTGAAAAACACTGCAAATATTAGAAGTCACTATTCCTAACAGCTTACACGACATAGTATTAATCCAAGTAGTCGGTAAACATATAAAATATAAAATCCCCCTCGTCTATCGACCCCCAAAAAGCAAGGTTGCAGATGACATCGACCTTTACAAGACCCTCATCGATTTCGTCACAACACGATATCAATATCCCCGAGATTGATTGGGAAACTAACGAATGCACTGCCACTGGCCAACGTCTGATTGATTTTGCAGACGATAAGTTCATGACCCAAATGGTGATGACACCAACAGGAGGTAGCAATATTCTTGATCTCCTATTTTGTGCAAACGACTCTCATGTCACGAACGTCAAAGGGGGCGAACCATTGGGAACCAGCGACCACAACTCTATAAGGTTTTTGATAGATCTCAAGTAGAAAACGTCAACAAACTGCGAAAAAGTCCCTAACTTCAGATTAGCCACTTTTGATGGCTTAAGAGAGTCAACGGGGTCAGCATATATAGCCCTCGGACAAGATGTCAATCAATCGCTTAACAATTTCTTGACTGCACTTAAAAATATCGAATACTAGCATATCCCGCGCAAAAACAGGCGAAAAGCAGCCAATCAACCTAACTACTGAAAATGAGAATTGCAACGTCTTCAGTCCCGAAAGAAAGCAAAGCACTCGATAAAACAGAAACATCCACATGACGACAATGCAAAAAATGAATACTAAATCGGCAGAAGAGATCTAAAGAAGGTCCAGAAACGTAAGAAGAAGGATTATGAAAAGGAAACTCCTGCCAATGCCAAAACTAATCCTATACAATTTTTTAGCTATATTTCGAGTAAAATAAATTCAAGATCTGTAATTGGTCCTCTCGAGAACGATGTTGGTGAACTAGAATCGGACGACACCAAAATGAGTGTCCTACTTTATGAATACTTTTGTTCTGTTTTTACGTCAGAGAATCAGGATAATCCTAATCCTGAGGATATCATTGCGGAAAGACGAAGTGAAGCCCACAGCACAGTGAACTTTTTACCCGCCGAAGTTATTGAATATATAAATAAACTGAAAGCTGCAAAATCTCCAAGTCCAGACTAGGTTCATCACAGAATTCTGAAAGAGACTAGAAACGCAATCGCCGAACATTTGTCAAACATTTTCACCCAATCTCTCACAAAGGACACCTGCCCCTCTAAATGGAATGAAGCCAATGTTGCCCTAATTTCTTTCTAAAAAAGGGGACAAAAAGTGTCCCGGCAATTACCGTCCAATTAGTCTCACCTCAGTCATTGGCAAATTGATGGAAAGTTTGATAACGGATAAAATTACAGAATTTTCTGAATCAAACCCACTGAATGACGACGCTCAGCATGGCTTTAGACACATTCGTTCCTGTCTTACGAACCTGCTACTTTTTTCAGGAATATAATAAAAATCCACGACACAATCTCTCCAATCGATATCATTTACCTTGACTTCCAAAAGGCATTTGATAAACTCCCCACAAGCGCTTAGTTAGTAAATTGCACAGAATCGGTATTCGAGGCGAGCTTAACAACTGGACAAAATGCTGGCTTACGGACAGACGGTAGCGAGTTGTACTTAACGGAGCTTCCTCCCCCTAGGATAATGTCATAAGCGGCGTGCCTCAAGGATCCGTGTTTGGTCCAGTTCTCTTTACAATATTCATTAAAGATCTCGATAGCAATGTACTCAAACATTAGCAAGTTTGCCGCCGAAACTAAGATAGGAGGAAGAGTACAAACTGAACTAGAGTGTCAGCAGTTCCAACTAGACTTGAACAAAATTGTTGATTGGTCAGAAAAGTGGACAATAAAATGTAATGTAAACAAATGTAAAGTTATGCACGTAGGTCCTTATAACCTCTAACACAAATATTCAATGTCCGGAAAGAAACTCATTCCTGTCACCGAAGAGAAAGATTTAGGTGTCATCATTAGTTACAGATAGAGACAAATGATCGCATTCCCCAGAAAGGAGGAGTGGCCAACGGCAGGGCGCACCTCACACCCTCATACGCTCACACTCACACATCTTAGCCCTTTTGTGCTAAAGGGTCCGACCGGTACCCTCGCAACATACAATCTGGGTCACGAGTGCAGTCCGGGGATCCGTTGTCAGCAGCAGGGTCCGACATTTTTCACTGGTTTACCGCCCACGCGTCATAATGCCTGGGCCCCTGCACCCACGACCATCCCGACAGCGGGATGCCAAGGGCGGGAAAGCCCATCAGAGCAGCGCCAAAATCAATCATTCACAACCATTCTCCACTCACGCCTAATTATTGCACGTTCTCTCGCCACCTCCACATTCATGTCTCTCCTTCCTAACGCCTGCTTCACACCATCCATCCCAGGGATAATCCATCCACCCAAACTTCGGTCTACCTCTAGGCCTGCACCACTCGCCTCCGCATTCATCACTCTTTTCACCAATCTCCCTTCATCCATCCTCTCCATGTGCCCGAACCGTCTTAGAACACGCGAATCCACTCTGTCCTCCAACTTTTTCACCATCCCTGTTCTGATTCATTAGTAACGACTTGAAAAGTAGTAAGCAATGTAACGATGCCGCCAAAAAGGGCAACAAAATGCTAGGTATGATATCCCGCACTATCTCGTACAAAAACAAAGACAGTATGGTCCAGGCTTACAATGCATTTGTTAGACCGCATCTCGAGTATTCCGTTCAATTTTGGTCCCTGTATCTTAGAAAAGACGTTATTAAATTAGAGAAGGTTCAATGCAGAGCTACCAAACTCATCCCTTCGCTGCGGAATAAATCGTATGAAGACAGGCAACGTGAATTCAATCTTTATTCGCTAGAAAATCGTAGAATAAGAGGCGACATGTTTGAAATGGGGAAGATTATGAAGGGTAAGGAAAACATCGACTAAGCAAGCTTTTTCACTCTAGATACGAACGGAGTGACTAGGAACAATGGATACAAAATAGTTGGGAAACGTTTCTCACTCGACATCACGCGCAATTTCTTCACGTATAGAGTTGTCAAAGAGTGGAACAAACTTCCAGCGGAGGTTGTAAACAGCAATACAATTGAAATGTTTAAGTTTCGGCTCGATAAGTTCTACATAAATCGCCGATAAACAGCTAAGCCGTTCCCTTTCTTGATGTTATAACAACAGAAATGGCACATGAAGCTCTCTTAGACATACTACTTCAGAACTTGCTATCTTGCTATCAAAAGGCAACCTAGTTTGGGCCAATAGACCTGTTGTTGTTTTCCTACACTTGTCAACACTTGTAAACCATCACAGGCTTGCCTGCATCTCTGGCCCCATCCTCACCTTCTGCCTCACCTACCTCCCTGACACCAACTTTCCAGCCCGACTCTACTGCTGCCCTGCTCCCATTCTCACCTCTGCCTCTCCTGCCGCTCTTAAAGTATCCTCACCTCCTGCCTCACCTGCCGCTATGACACCAACCTTCCTCCTGCCTCTTATGCTGCCCTGACCCCATCCTCTTCTCCTGATACCAACGCCTGATACCAACGTTCTCTCTTACCTCACCTGATGCCTTGACACCACCCTTCCCTCCGGCGTCTCCTGCCGTCGCCCAAACACCATCCTCACCTCTTGCCTCACTTGCTTCCCTGTCACAATGCTCGCCTCAACTGCCACTCTGACACCAACCTTCCCTCCTGCCTCACTTGCTGCCCTGTCACCATGCTCGCCTCAACTGCCGCTCTGACCCTATCCTCACCTCCTGCCTCGACTGCCGCTCTGACACCAACCTTTCCTCCTGCCTCACCTGCTGCCCTGTCACCATGCTCGCCTCAACTGCCGCTCTGACACCAACCTTCCCTCCTGCCTCACTTGCTGCCCTGTCAACATGCTCGCCTCAACTGCTGCTCTGACACCAACCTTCCCTCTTGCCTCACTTGCTGCCTTGTCACCATGCTTGCCTCAACTTCCGCTCTGACACCAATCTGCTCTCCTGCCGTCATCCTTTCCTCCTACCTCACCTGTTACCTTGATCTCATCCTCACCTCCTGCCTTTCCTGCCGCCTCGACACCATCTTTAATACTTTGTGTCCCCTATATATGCTCCTTCCTCGAGTCTTCCGTTGGTACTCAGAAATTCATCTTCAGGACCGTGAGAGGCTCAAGTCGAGCAGCAGAATCTCGTTATTGAGACAGGGTCATAAACCGTGGACTACTTTGGGGTCAGGATACGGCACTGAGGCAGGGTCATAAGCCGTGAACTTCTTTGGGGTCAGGATACGGCATTTAGGCAGGGTCATAAGCCCTGGACTACGTTGGTGTCAGGACATGGCATTGAAGCAGGGTCATTAGACGTGGACTACTTTGGGGTCAGAACACGGCATTGAAGCAGGATCATAAACCGTGGACTATTCGGGGTCAGGACAGAGCATTGAGGCAGGGTCATAAGCCGTGGACTACTTTGGGGTCAGGACACGGCATTGAGGCAGGGTCATAAGCCGTGGACTACTTTGGGGTTAGGAAGACTGCTATTTATAGTCTTGCAGGAAGGTTCGAGTTCGGTCAGACGGCTGGATTTGAAGTTATGAAGGCGGTTTAGGAGTCATGTAGCCGGCTTTGAAGTCAGGAAGATAGCTTTGAAGTCAAGTGGCCGGCTTTGATGTCAGGAAAATGTCTTTTGAGTCAACTAGCCGGTTTTAAGGTAAGGAAGATGGCTATTTGGAGTCAGAAAGTATGGTTCGAGGTTTTTAGAAATGGCTTTGGAGACATGCCTTCGGCTCAGGCAGTCCTCCTGTTCATAGTAAAGACGTTCGTCTAGGATCTCAGACAACTCGGCAGCCCGTGTGTCCTTTGCGTGTTGTGGACTGTTTGCTAGCTCCGGATCAGGCTGTTGGGTACGGTGAGGACATTGATGAACATCTAATGTATACTAAAAACATACCACACAAAAAGTTTTTTTATTTTCTTTGAAATAAGGCTTCTTACATATTAATATTGATCAAAAGTATTGGCAAGGATATGATGCGAAAATGTCCTACCGCTGGCAGCTTTACGAGTCCACTGTGGTGTGCTGAGGAATGGCTGACAATTCACTACTCGTAAATTACATTCTTCATTAGTATTGAGCGTCTTGAAAGCCGCTCGTTCTAGTCACCTATTCTACCCAGAGTGGACGCCAATTTTCGACAGATAAAAATACATATCAGTTAACCATTAACCTGCTGTGTCAATAATTGCACGCGAGGTCAGTGCACGCTATCAACGGATACAGGGATTGGCTCCGGGCCGATGACTTTGATTCTCGATGAGTTTTTTATACGAATTGTAAGGTATGTTCCACTGATGCTACCGAGATGTGCGAATATACAAGAAAGGTGTTTTGATGCTGACAAATTCCTCTGAATGCTACCAAGTTTTATGTACTAGACAGGTATCCTGAAACACGTCCGTTACGCCAATATGTTGTTCACCATTCAAACCTCAACCAAAATCTGGTAACACGCGCTGTCAAACTATTCCAGCAGGGGCCAGCACTGGTCGTGAAAATGCCAAAATGAACATGTCGGTGGGAATCCGGGCTTTCGGGTGGGGCGCAATCAGTGGCTCTTCCACGGCAGGAGAAGCTGGGCCTAAGCCACAACAAAAATCTGCAGATGTATTATCCCAGTTTAGTGATAATTTACTATTACAAATATTTGAACCATATCAATGACAAGTTTGAAGCAATATACCTTGTTCAAAATCAAGAACATCAGTTGCGTCTCAGCAATTATGCAATTATGCAGTTAATTCCAGATGTGCAGGTCGATTACTTATTGGAATCGTTCAACTTCATGACGTAAGAGCCTTTAGAGATGCAATTAATCCTATTATTATCATTACCAGTATCCGGCATATACGTCCATTGTGCATGCCTCTACGATGTCCAGAGCTGTGACGATAACAAACTCGTTTGAATGTGCAGCTGGAATGCACTCAGTTGCGTCGACATACTTGCGTAATTAATTTGCATAATGCAAAAGTCCATTCGATCAAATCTCAAGTGCATTGGCGAACTTCTGCTCTGCAGCAACGCTTGACGACCGAGTTATTTAAGCGGAACCAAGTCCGAGCTAAAGACCTCCTCCCGGGGCTCTCCTAGAGCCTTTGAGGCCACTCAGTAACGACTGCGACCATTGGCAGGAGAAGCCTCTTAATTGGAGGGGATCAATATTATAAACAATGAAATCAAATACATGACTCCTAGTCAGGTTGAGAGATGGTTTGCTTGTTGATGTGACGGTGTTACTCGGGCTCGGATTAGCTAAGACTTACAGGTCGTGAATATTTTCAACTGCTTCAAGGGTCACGAAGGGTGCATTTTACCCAGTTTTTCCAACAAGTCCCAGTTGGATGATATCGTGCTGGTCTCAGGCAAGACAATTAACCTGGGTACTGAACAGCTACGCAATTTCCTGCATTCAATACGAAATGACGCAAACAAAATGATTGTATTTGTGGTGAAAGCCTCACGATGACGAACTAAATGGAAGTTCTTGCCCATGACGACTTGGAGAGTCGTCAAGCTACGGGGCGTGGGAGGCACCAGCATGTTTTGCTGTAACCATGCCGTTGCCGAAGTTATTCTAACTTGAGATAATAATGTGTTGCGACGTCGCCAGCCTCAGGACTGACAAAGCCATTTATAACCCCACAATACATAGAAACCTGTCGATTGTTTTCGACTTACAAAATATGTTGTCAGTTTCATCACTAGCTGACAAAATATATATACATATATGTTCTAAAATGAAAACATACTCTGATTTAGATATATTTTATTCCACATAAGAAAAAAAATGCACTTGAAAATCTACGGTGACTACTATCCAGATTAAAATTTGTATCACAATAAGTAAGTCGTCAACTGTCAACTCATTTTACCTCCATTATGTGCTCGACTTTTGGTCTTATGTATTGAGTACTAGTGCCTTTCACTCCTGTTTATTACCGTTTAATTGCACTTTCGAATGCAATCAACCTCAGAGTAAGTCGGAATCCTTACATAAGTATTAATGTTGTAATATATATTTAGTTTTCAAACGCTCTTCCAGAATATATAGTCACATTCGGATTAATACGGACTAGAAGAGGACCGGACTCCCCTTCCTTCGAATGTCTTAGTCTTCTATGCATATCAAATGAAAAGTAACAGTGCCCCACAGAAGTTTGCAGGAAAAACTTTGTTTGCTGTCGTGGCGTCTCATTGTTCGGCTTGAACGAGTTGCAGGGATTTATTGAAGCATGTTATCATGCGACAGAGAGAACAGGCTAGAGTAACGTGTTCTGAGGTGGCTCGGATACATGATGAGGATGGATGATGAGCGGAAGTGAGTGGACGTGGGCCTAGAAGCAAGCCGAAGCTTATGTGGATGGATGTCGTGCAGCAGGCTGTAGGGAAGAGATACATCAGTGTGAAGGTATCGACAAAATGCGTGCAATGGGTGGGCTTAAAAAAAATGGGAGAGGAGAATGGCTGTGAATGGATGAGTTTGGACGTGGCCCTGATGCGTTTTTTTTTGCATTTGGCTTCCTGTTGAGAAACGGGATTGACGTGGCTGGGGGAGGGCCAGCAATTGATGAAGCAGCAGGGGTAAGCCAGTAAAAACTGTCGGGCCCTGCTTTTGACAGTGATCTTAGACCTCACTCCTGACCAAAAGTGTGTGTTGCGGGGTCCTTGTTAGACCCTTAATCGCTCAAGGGTGAAGTTTTGGAATCATATGAGTGCATTAGAGGAGTATGAAGTGAGCCTTGACGTAGGCCACCCCCCTTCTGGGGGATTCCGTACCTGTATCTGTAGTACACAAAGATGAAAGCATGCCCCCAAAAACATCTATTCACCAATCTCCCCGGGATTTGATCAGTGTAAATGTATGTGCTGTGGATACGCTTATTATTGTCATGTGCGTTCCTCGGTTGGTGATCCTTTTGTCCCAACTCTACGTACCCACCTCGCGTTCTAACGGACGCGGGTTCTAATCCAGGAGAGGCTGATGAATATTTATTGCTAAAGTATTGTCCCGGTGTAGACATTAAATATAGGACTACCAGTTTATCACCATTATTACCCTGTAATAAATAAGATCACCAATTGGTTCGGTTTATCTACTAAAATTTACATTGGTTCGTATAATTTGAAAGGAAAAAATCCGATTTGCATCATTCGAAAGGAGTGATGCGATTCGCATAATATGAAAGGAAATGATGCGATTTGCATCATTCGAAAGGAATGATGCGATTCGCATCATTCGAAAGGAAATGATGCGATTCGCATCATTCGAAAGGGAAAAATATTGATTCTGGCCGAGTATATTTCTGTTTTGGGAACCTCACTTGAAACTATCGCGGTGCTCGCGATAGTGCTCTCATGTGGACTTTCAGGAAGGAAAGAATAAAGATATATAGAAACTCTGCTGGAATGCTAACATTTCAATTCACAATATTTATGAGAACTGCTTAAACATGATCACTCATTATCATAAGCATGTTAAGATGAATTGGGTAAGGGTAGGTTGGATTATATTATCGTAGTTTTGTAGCGGTGTAAATAATAAACCAACATCTTAGATATCCGCAACCCCAATGAATTTAAATTATAGTAGTTCCCAGTCTGTTGATGCAAACAGAGCCGAGTGTTTCAGCATTTCAGTGTTGAAGAGGCGAGCCGCTCTCATGTCTACCATGCAGAAGCGTGCTGCAGGCCCAGGCATCCTGTGCTGTTGCTTGAGCAGTGCTCAGTTCGCCGGTAGCGGCGGTGGGGTGTGGTTGTTTGTGCAGCTGTTGCTCGATGCTGCTACTGCTCAGCTGGCCTGCCACTCACCACCTGTTTCTGATCAACAGGCGATTCTGAGAGGAGGGAAATTTAGGCTATTCGTAGTTCATTCATTGACTTCTCCCGTTGTTGTTTGAAGTACAAACTTGATGGTTTATTTTTTTGACCTAATTTGTTGGGATTTTCCATTAATTGAAGCTTGGAATTGTCTCTGCTCTTACATGTCAACGTCTAATTGTGTGCAACCAAGGTGCATCACTGTGTTGAATACCTGTAACATGTACACATATAGTCTGCGGAACTCAGGTTCATGACAAGATACTTTGATTGATACGGGATTTAGACAATCGGGAAAACATTTCACAATACTGTAGTCGCAATCCGGATTGTCAGACTGAAAAATGAAAAACATGCACTGCCACTTAGTGTAGGGTGGAAGCGATCAAAGAAGGAGAACGGCAGGTTTTGATGGCAGAAAAAACGAAGAAATTTAGACGATTTGCAAATACATCTAATTAATCGGCGAAGCGAAGATCTTGCAGTTTAATGTTACACTGAAAAATCCAAGTTGAGAAACTCAACACTTCCAATTCTCCCGCGCAAACAAAATAACAGTAGAGTAAAAGGGTCCTCAAACGCGGATTTTGTCCGGTCTACGTGAGTTTGCACATAACATTTCAGCGGTGCGAAGGCGGTCGGTGCGAGGGCGGGCGGCGCGAAGGGAACGGAGACGGGTGACTCATTCAGACGGACGGACAGCGTTCGGATGATTCGTATGTTAATAGGTTATATATATTATTAGTTTTTTATATGTTAATAGGTTATATAAATAGAAAGTTTACATATACATATAGGTATTTGCATTTCAATGCTGGGCATACTGTATTGCAATTTCATTGCATGGCATGTTGCATATATGCATTTTCAATGCTAATTCTCTGAATGTTTGGGGTATTGATAACATACATTTATGTATGTATGTATGTATAGACATACAGCCGTTTCCTCCTGGTCAGGAGGGTGGCTAAGTTAGGCGGACACAGAAGAGGAAGGCGCCCAATCTCCCCGCCACAAGACCACCGTGTCCATGCCGAGGCTCGAACTCGCGACATGCAGCCCCAGACGCTGCAGTCGGACACGCTAACCACTTAGAGCAGAGTAGAAAATTACGTAGTTATTGTATTATAGTTGTATGATTTTTTCCACGATAATCATAGGAATGTATGTTTAAGAGGTGTGAATCCGTACTGCATTTTTTGTGGAATTTTCTCACTGTACCATAGCAAGTGTGTAGTTTAACTTTTTAGAAGACGATTTACTAGATGGATGGGTCCTGGTGTAAAAGCGGCTTACACTCCTTGTTGGTCATTTGGAGTTCGTCCAACTTCAACGAGAATTTGTAAATTTATGTGGATGTCGGTTTTAAGTTCCATGGGCTTGTTAAAAAGGTTATCCGACAATCTGCTGATCGTTGTAGTGATTTACTTACGTTGTCGGTGAACAGAAGCCCAGCTTTTTATGGCCACACTCTTTGAGACTCATGTCAAGCCTATTCTTAACCACTATACCTGTGTATAGATTCTTGGTTATGTCCAGGATGTGACTTTGCTCGACGTTGTTCAGAGATGATGGACTAAACAGATGCATGGTATGTCTGAGGTATTGTATCATAACTAGGTGTTACCTCTAAGTTTGTTCTATATCAGTGTTAAATTGCTGAGAAGTGACATAGTAAAGCATTGTAGAATTGTTGTTATTACACAGTAGGCTTTGATTTTGTCCTAATAGAGGCATAGCCTCAGTTAGGTCTAGGAATTTGTTATAGATTTGAACGGATGCCGTTGTGTTATTACTATTTATGCATGAACTCAGTGTTTGTTTTAAATAACAGATTTTATCGGTATGGCTGTTATGTTAGTATACGATCTTAGTCATGAACCAGATCACGTGGGATATTGAAGTAGGATTCATCATCTGGGTGTGGTAGAATACACCGTATATATAAGTTAATCATTGTTGGTTAGGGTAAGGAGATAATCTTATTTAGCTATTTTATAGTTGTTGTTGAATGTTTTGATTGGTTATCATAAGAATATATCTGTATTAGGTATAAATTCGCATAATTTCATGAAACGTTGGATATAAATTAGCTTATCTGGATGTAGTGGTACAAGATATTGGTATTTTTTTTACCTCTCGACATTTGATTTGGGTCTGGTTCCAAGTCGTCTTGAAGAATCAGTACCAGATTTGTGTAGAGTGTTAGTGATAAAAACTTTCATTAATTTAATATACATCTCAATTATGTTATCCGTTCGCATGTCTTTACTAGACGCTTATTCCTACAGGTCGTACTTATTTAAATATTTGTGATCCGTTTGCTGTTTGTACACTTAGAAATAATTTATTAATTCAGGTTTTGTTATGAGATTTCGTTATAATTCAGAACATCTGACTTATTCGAGCATTCACAATATCCACTCTAGCATTTTTCAGTAAAGGTTTGTGATGATGCCCGTAAACCTAACCCATTCTAACCTATCCTAACCTAATCTAACCAAGAATTTTATTTTTTCCAGTTTTCATACTTGAGTTAGGATTTTCTTCATTTATTTAAGCATTATTCATATCAGAATTATCCACTTAGCTCATTTGTTTTACCTATCTTTAGCAGTTTGTGTACCTACATATATA
>SDVV010014429.1:0-13304 GCA_016164225.1 Gammarus roeselii | reverse complement strand
CTACGACAGCTGCCTGTTAAGGTCATTCAATTGTGTTCCTACGACAGCTGCCTGTTAAGGTCATTCAATTGTGTTTCTACGACAGCTGCCTGTTAAGGTCATTCAATTGTGTTTCTACGACAGCTGCCTGTTAAGGTCATTCAATTGTGTTTCTACGACAGCTGCCTGTTAAGGTCATTCAATTGTGTTTCTACGACAGCTACTTGCCGATACCGATACTAAATGTTTCAAATAACCGATACCACCTCGAGCTACCAAAACACACAGTTACTTTCACCAATACCGACACTCTTTCTATCTGTGTATATATTACACAAAACGAATACAATCTCATATTCTTATTTAAATAATATACACGTTAAATTGGAAGAAGCAACTATCAATGGAAATTGGTTATCTGGGAGATGAATGTGCTTAAATACTACCAGTAGCTTCCTTGAACATTTATTTCAACATTGCAATCGAATCCTTGAATGTACTAGTCAATGAACCATCGCTTCTTCTTCAAAGAGGTCAACTTTCGCTACGATGCTTCTCCAAGACTTGGAGCTGGATAAACAAAACCCCGTCCAAGCCCACATCACCCACATATATAATGATCGCCTCTTACTGCCAAAAGAAACATCTGACTGCCATCCTCCTGACTTGTAGACAACTGCTCGTCATACCAGACAGCCCTCGCACGGCTATCAGGCCTGCATGCTCTTCCCGAACTTTCAAAATCGGCACGCCACTTGGCGGATGAATTGAACGGCGGAGAAGCAGAGTTGCGTAACTGCATTCTTGTTCTCGTAGCAAAACATTGAACGGCTAATGATGTTAGGGAAATTTGCATCTCAGCCCTTCAATTATTTTAATTTACTCACTGCCAGACCACCTACATTAATAAATCTACCCTAACGCAACTATCCCCCCCCCCCCCCACAGGACTGCTCGGAGAACACTACCCAGATTTCTGACATATACACAGTGACTGCTCCTAACTTGTCACCGGAGTGGAGGCTGCCGGTGTGTGGGGGGCAACCTCACGTTCGGCCATCCTCCCATAATTTGCTCTGTTTTAGACTTGCACGCACCCGAACTAGCCATCTCTATTACCAGAACAACCCGCCTCACAAAATCCGTGTTCGTTTCAGACAGTCTTTGTGCCCTTACTCGGCGTGAAATATTGCACTACACACCTCGCTAGACGTAGAACAAAACACGACCTCCTAATGTTCGTGACTGGCCAATCCGTCTAATTCTGCTTGATCCCTGGTCATACGGGGATAAGGGGAAGGAGCTCGCAGATTCCTTAACTAAAATTGCTCCTTCTTACCATGAACAATTTACCGCATTACACTACCGTGACTGGTTCCTTATCATCATCTCCTGAATAAAATCCCATTGAAACAACTTGTGGCAACAAAATGAACAATTTTTTTTCGGTTAGACCATCAGTCGGAAAATGGAAAACTAAGTTTTCCAACAACCATCAACCTCGTCGATAACTAACAACCATCTGATGGGCGCAGTCATTGCACCGCTTGCACCTCCATGTCCTTTGTGTCGCCAAGCAGCAATCGGCTTGAAGCAATTACTGATGGAGTTCAACGCGCTCCCGACAGCTCGACGAGTTTTGTTGAACCCTCTTTTCACGCCACGAAGCTTACTCACTCCAAACTTTGGCTAACAAACTAACCTCTAAAAAGCAGTGTAAATAAAATGTTGTTGTGTAAACTTACTGTATAAACCTATTAAAATGTAGCTGTATAAACCTACTAGATCTAGGGCCTCATAATGTACTTTAGTACAACAATCCTGGGGTATTGACAGGGAGATCTATTTAATGAGCTGTGTATTAATAATCTTTTTCTACGGAATCTGCATGTAAAGGTCATCCAATGTGATTCCTGCGTAAGCTGCATGCCAAGTCATCCAATAGTATCCCTACAGAAGCTGCATGTAAAGGTCATCGAATGTCATTCCTGCGTAAGCTGCATGCCAAGTCATCCAATAGTATCCCTACAGAAGCTGCCCGTAAAGGTCATCGAATGTCATTCCTGCGTAAGCTGCATGCCAAGTCATCCAATAGTATCCCTACAGAAACTGCACGTAAAGGTCGTTCAGTGGCGTTCCTTCTAAAGTTGCATGCACAGGTTCTCCACTGCCCCCTACGGGAGCTGCTTGTATTGGTCATCCAATTAAATCGCTTTACTTACATCTGTGCAGCTTGCTGCTATTGAGCTGGAAAATAGATCAAATTCTGACACGTTCTACTCGTACGGAGCCGCACCTTAATCAAGTTCGTCGATTACTGTCATCTTCAGTAAATACCTCACGTTCTCTTCTAAGAACATTTGTTCCCATCGGTTCATGACAATAGATCTAGTTTTCCTACTCAGTTGCAATTTTCATGGAGCCACCAAATTCCGTCTGTTGGCCGTATTCGTGGCGCCGCCATTATTCGTCTTTTTAAGGGGGCATTTTTGGAGTAGCAGGAAAGCCCTCGTATAGGAAAGGACTCCGTATTCATGCTACAACAAAGAACAAAGTGCAATTCCAACTCCTTTCTTCTGACTTTCATCTATCGTGTTACTGGCTGAGCGTAACGCTCTGACAGACAGTGAAACGCGGTTCTCTTTGTAACATAGATTTAGCTCGTGAGGGTACATATTTGTCACGTCTATAGACATTGATCTCAGGTGCGTATATCAGTCGGGTATTTCTTTATTCCGGGGGAATTGAGCGGAGTTTTTCTCTTCTGCCCGCCTATTAACATATACTCTATACTATATGCTTTTCCTTTGCCACCGAACAGTTGTTAACCTCCTGTCGCACTTCCATGTTGCGGGTCGTGCCTGCCACTCTTGTAGTTGCAGTTAAGTTAAGATTTGCACCCCTTGAGAAGAAGCTGCTCTTGTTTCATTACTAATACCGCCATTGCACCTTAGACGTCAATCTGAGAATTTTTGATCTGTTGCAGTAATGGTACGCTCGTCAGTAGAACATTTGGTCCTGTATCTTAGCTAGAGTTGGACCAACTGGCAGTCCCAAGTTTGGACCGGAAACAGACTATAACACACACACACACACACACGCACGCGCGCACGTTTGCTGGCAGTGGGAGTCATTTGTTATTTCACGTATGAGGATATTTGAGTCCTCGCTGCCAGAAATACTGAACTTCAGAGAGTTGACTCATGGCTCTGCTCAAACAAACGATCACTGAATCTGACAAAGATTGCTTACATGATTAACACCAATAAAGTCAATGATTCAAAACGCATGTGCGACTATTCGGAGTACAGAAGTTTTTCAAGTGGATATATTAAAATGTATTGGAATAATTATTGATGAGAAAATTAAATTTATTTATCAGGTCACCGAAATTTGTTCTAAGATGTCGAAGATCTGCGGGGTATTGCGTCACTTCGCATCCATCGTCCCCTCTCATGTACTAAGGAGTATATATCTGTCATTGGTGTATCCTTACATTGTTTACGGTGTTGAAGTGTGAGGCAACTCCTGCAGGACTAAACTTGACGGACTGTGCAGGATTCAGGATTGATGTGCAAAGTTGTTGGGATCTCATATTCCTGGCAACTTTGATATTAAATATAATAGATGATGTCTTCTTTCGTACGTGAACGTGTTTGAATATTTCACTATCCTAAAAAAAATAAGTACTTCATTTTACAGAAATTCAATTATATTTATAATCGTATACAATCACATCAGGTGCCATATATAATTACAACTAGGTTAAAATCTGAGTTACTCAAACCTACCCTTTGTATCACTTATCTTCGTGCCAGTCAGCTTTTCTATATAACTCTATATTGTTATGGAATAAAACTCCACTGTTCCTTAGACAACACAATTCTTATCAAACCTTCAAGAAAAGCTTGATGCTTCTGTACTTGGAGGGAACGCGGGCTGGGCGGTGGTATAGATTAGTGTCCAACGTCTCTGTATCTCTGCCCTCTGGGGAACTACTGTGCCCTCCTCATTGGGAGATCGGTGGAGCCCCTGGGAGGGTTGGCGTCCTCTGGTTGCCTTGACACGGCCCAGGGTGGCGGATGCAGCTGGGCGGGGGAACCCCTGTTATATTCTCCCGCGATGCATTTGTGCTTATAATAGAGTGGCCTTCCTTCTCTGAGCTGTATTGCTGACTGGTACCTACGATGGATGATTGTAATAATCTAATATTGTTGTAGTTCGTTGAATTTAAATTTACTTTATAGATTCGTTGATTGTAAACCTGCTTTTGTTTTATCAAATCATGGATGAAAAAAAAAACTACTTTGTTTTTGTTAGTCATAATTTTTACCTCCTTGACTTTTTTTGCGCCTTGTTTTGGTTTGGGACATGGTCGCGATCTGTGTTTTCATTTAAACTTGTATTTTTTGACATGAATGATTTAAATACATGAATAAATGAGACTTTTACTCTTCAATGCTGACAAACATACTGTCGATATTCTATTAAATTTTGCCCAAATAGCCTCTCTTAACATGGGCTTGATTTCATGTATATGCATGCGTGTATGTGAATTCAATAAAAATCATTATCACTTAAATGGTTCGAGCTCGCTGCCGACAATTTTCGTAAAGTGCATGTTTTAGTGCTACTAAACTGATCATGATACACACTTACACAAACCCACCCACACATGTTGATATTTGCTAATACGATCTATGCCAATGACAGTAAATACTGCAACTGGAATTTCTGCCACACACATGTTAATATTTGCTACTACGATCTCTGCCAGGGATATTAATTCCTGCATCAGGAATTACTGTCACTATCTGCTTCGTTTACCCCCAAAGCCTCCCATCTCTCCATGTCCCACTCTCACCCACCTTCAGTTTATCATAGCGATTCTCAGGGTGTGGTAGAGTTACTTATGAATACTCAGAACATCTTACAACCAAAGGCTTCTTCTTCGGTGCAGGTACACAGCTTAACACAGTAGTGCAGCTGCTTATAGGTCGAAATCGCTTCTCAACAAGCAGTTCCACAAAATTCTCCTTTCCAATGGGCGTGGGTATACATTATTTATGGAGCATCCTGTCGGGCCTTGAAGCTGAAGTGAAATATGTGTACACACGAGCTACAGCGTGAGAAAAGTTGGCTCAAATGAATGGATAAACTAGTATGACCACTTGATTTGCTTGTGATTCATGACCGTGGCTCCATGAAACGAAGTCGAGGGAAACGCTGCTTTTATTCAATCTGGCGCTGACCTGATAAAATGTATGCTCGTGCTTGTACTCGTGTGATATGAAGCACTGCCTTGATTCAACCAGGCACTGATCCAATGAAACACATGCTCGTGCTTGTACTCGTGTGATGTGAAGCGCTGCCTTGATTCAACCAGGCACTGATCCAGTGAAACACATGCTCGTGCTTGTACTCGTGTGATGTGAAGCGCTGCTTTGATTCAACCAGGCACTGATCCAATGAAACACATGCTCGTGCTTGTACTCGTGTGATGTGAAGCGCTGCTTTGATTCAACCAGGCACTGATCCAGTGAAACACATGCTCGTGCTTGTACTCGTGTGATATGAAGCGCTGCTTTGATTCAATCAGGCACTGATCCAATGAAACACATGCTCGTGTTTGTACTCGTGTGATATGAAGCGCTGCTTTGATTCAATCAAGCACTGACCTGATGAAACGCATGCGCATGCTTGGGCGATGTCAATAATACTGCTTACATTTATCGGCTATTAATGAATCTTTTTTTGCACCGCACGTACACGTAAGATTGGTCCAACATTCCTCCTTCGAACATCATAAGGAGCAACGTGTTGACTCTGAACCAATTGGTGCCAATGCTAGAATTGCTAATTTCTAGAAAAAACTACTAGCGTGTGAAATTACTTTGAGACAACGTCTATTGCTATAACGTGTATTTTCTACCTTTATATGGGTCGACATAGCACCGTTAGAATGTTTCACTTTTATTAGCATAACTATATTAACACATTTATGTAAATGGACAAATCACCGAAACAGCTGCTTTATGAATACCACTCTACAATAGATTTTATCAGCATAGTAAAGTATATTGGTTGTGCTTATTATCAAATGTAATCTATCGATGAATATACATTTTTACCATCATGAAAAATACCTGTGTATTATCTTTGAATCGTCATTTGAACCGCCACACGCAACTAACTTATATGTGTAGTCACTTTAGCCATTTCATTAAACGTAGTAAGCTGCACAGAGATTTTTCAAAGTGATTATGACCATGACAACGAGATAAAATCATACAGTGAGTTACAACTATTATACAGTGTGATACAACCATAATACAGTGAGATACAACCATTATACAGTGAGATACAACCATTAAACAGTGAGATACAACCATTATACAGGGAGATACAATCATAATACAGTGAGATACAACCATAATACAGTGAGATACAACCATTATACAGTGAGCTACAATCATCATACAGTGAGATACAACCATTATACAGTGAGATACAACTATTATACAGTGAGATACAACTATTATACAGTGAGATACAACTATTATACAGTGAGATACAACTATTATAGTTAGATACAACTATTATACAGTGAGATACAACCATTATACAGTGAGATACAACCATTATACAGTAAGATACAACTATTATACAGTGATATACAACCCTTATACAGTGAGAAACTACCATTATATGATGAGATTCAACCATTATATGATGAGATACAACCATTATACAGTGAGATACAACCATTATACAGTGAGATACAACCATTATACAATGAGATACAACCATTATGCAGTGAGATACAACCATTATACAGTGACATACAACCATTTTACAGTGAGATACAACCATTATACAGTGAGATACAACCATTATACAGTGAGATACAACCATTATACAGTGGGATACAACCATTATGCAGTGAGATACAATCATTATGCAGTGAGATACAACCATTATGCAGTGAGATACAACCATTATACAATGAGATACTACCATTATACAGTAAGATACAACTATTGTACAGTGAGATACAGTCATTAATCAGTGAGATACAACCATTAGGCAGTGAGATACAACCATTATACAGTGAGATACAATCATTATACAGTGAGATATTAACATTATATAATGATACAACCCGTATACAGTGAGATATAACCCTTATACAGTGAGATACAACCATTAGACAGTGAGATACAACTGTTATAGTGAGATGCAACCATGGTACAGTGAGATGCAACCATTGTACAGTGAGATACAACCATTATACAGTGAGATGAAATCTTTATACAGTGATATACAGCCATTATACAGTGATATACAACCATTATACAGTGGGATACAACCATTATACAGTGGGATACAAATATTAAACAATGAGATACAACCATTATACAGTGAGATACAACCATTATACAGTGAGATACAACCATTATACAGTGAGATACAACCATTATACAGTGAGATACAACCATTATACAGTGAGATACAACAATTATACAGTGAGATACAACCATTGTACAGTGAGATACAACTATTATAAAGTGAGATAGAACCATTATACAGTGTGATACAACTATTATACAGTGAGATACAACCATTATACGTTGAAATACAATCATTATGTAGTGAGATACAACCATTATACAGTGAAATACAAACGATATACAGTGAGATACAAACATTATTCAGTGAGATACAACCATTACACAGTGAGATACAACCATTACACAGTGAGATACAACCATTATACAGTGAGATACAACTATCATACAGTGAGATACAACATTATGCAGTGAGATACAACCATTATACAGTGAGATACAACTCTTATACAGTGAGATACAATCATTATACTGAGAGATACTACCATCATATAATGAGATACAACCACTACACATTGAGATACAACTATTATACAGTTTGATACTACTATTATACAGTTAGACACTACTATTATACAGTGAGATACAAATATTATGCAGTGAGATACAACCATTATACAGTTAGTTACTACCATTATACAGTGAGATACAACCATTATACAGTGAGATACAACCATTATACAGTGAGATACTACTTTTACACAGTGAGATACAACCATTATACAGTGAGATACTACCTCAACACAGTGAGATACAGCCATTATACAGTGAGATACAACCATTATACAGTGAGATACAACCATTATACAGTGAGATACAACCATTATACAGTGAGATACAACCATTATACAGTGAGATACAAGCACTACGCAGTGAAATACAACCATTATTCAGTGAGATACAACCATTATACAGTAAGATAAAACCATTATACAGTGAGATACAACCATTATACAGTGAGATACTACCTTTACACAGTGGAATACAACCATTAAACAGTGAGGTACAACTATTATGCAGTGAGATACAACCATTATACAGTGAGATAAAACCATTATACAGTGAGATACAGCCATTATACAGTGAGATACAACCATTATACAGTGAGATACAACCATTATAGTCTGATACTACCATTAGATACAACCACTATGCAATGAGATAAAACCAATACACTGTGAGATACTACCTTTACACAGTGAGTTACAGCCATTATACAGTGAGATACAACCATTATACAATGAGATACAACCATTATACAGTGAGATACAACTATTATACAGTGAGATACAAACATTATACAGTGGGATACAACCATTATACAGCGAGATACAAACATTATACTGGGAGATACAACCCTTATACAGTGGGATACAATCATTATACAGCGAGATGCAACCATTATACAGTGAGATACAACCATTATACAGTGAGATACTATCATTAGACAGTGGGATACTATCATTAAACAGTGAGATACTACCGTTATAAAGTGAGATACAACAATTATAGTTAGATACTACCATAATACAGTGAGATACTACCATAATACAGTGAGATACAATCATTATACAGTGAGATACAACCATTATACAGTGAGATACAATCGGTATATAGTGAGATACATCCATGATACAGTGAGATACTACCTTCACACAGTGAGATACAACCATTATACAGTGAGATACAACTATTTTACAGTTAGATACTACCATTATATAATAAGACACAGGTATCATAAAATGAGATACAACCATTATACAGTGAGATACAACCATTATACAATGAGACAACCATTATACAGTGAGATACAATTATTGTACAGTGAGATACAACCATTATACAGTGGGCTACAACTATTATACAGTGAGATACAACCATTATACAGTGAGATACAACCATTATATAGTGAGATACAACCATTATACAGTGAGATACACCCATTATACAGTGAGATACACCCATTTTACAGTGAGATACAACCATTATACAGTGAAATACAACCATTATGCTGTGAGATACAACCATAATGCTGTGCGATACAACCAATATACAGTGAGATACAACCAATATACAGTGAGATACAACCAATATACAGTGAGATACAACCAATTTACAGTGTGATACAACCAATATACAGTGAGATACAACCATTATACAGTGAGATACATTCTTTATACAGTGAGATACAACCTTTATACAGTGAGATACAGCTATTATACAGTGAGATACTACCATTATTTAATGAGATACAACCATTATACAGTCAGATACAACCATTATACAGTGAGATACAACCATTATACAGTTAGATACTACCTTTACCGAGTGAGATACAACCATTATACAGTGAAATACTACCTTTACACAATGAGAGACTACCTCTACACAGTGAGATACAACCATTAAACAGTGAGATGCAACCATTAAACAGTGAGATACAACCATTATACAGTGAGATACAACTATTATACAGTGAGATACAACCATAATACAGTGAGATACAACCATAATACAGTGAGATACAACCATTATATAGTTAGATACTACCATTATACAGAGAGATAAAATCATTATACAGTAAGATACTACCATTATACAGTGAGATACACCCATCATACAGTGAGATACAACCATTATACAGTTAGATACAACCATTATACATTGAGATACAACCATAATACAGTGAGATACAACCATTATACTGTGAGAGACTAACTTTACACAGTGAGATACAATCATTATACAGTGAGATACAATTTTTATACGGTGAGATACTACTTTTACACAGTGAGATACTACCATTATACAGTGAGATACAACCATTATACTGTGAGATACAACCATTATACAGTGAGGTACAACCATTATACAGTGAGATACAATTATTATTCAGTGAGATACAACCATTATACAGTGAGATACAATTATTATACAGTGAGATACAACCATTATACAGAGAGATACTACCTTTACACAGTGAGATACTACCATCATACAGTGAGATAAATCATTATACAGTAAGATAATACCGTTATACAGTGAGATACAACCATTATACAGTGAGATACAACCATTATACAGTGAGATACAACCTTTATACAGTGAGATACAACCATTATACAGTGAGATACAACCATTATTCAGTGAGATACAACCATTATACAGTGGGATACAACCATTATACAGTGAGATACAACCATTAAACAGTGAGAATGCAACCCTTATACAGTGAGATACAACTATTAAACAGTGGAATACAATCATTATACAGCGAGATACAACCATTATACAGTGAGATACTATCATTAGACAGTGGGATACTATCATTAAACAGTGAGATACTACCGGTATACAGTGAGATACAACAATTATACAGTTAGATACTACCATAATACAGTTAGATACAACCATTATACAGTGAGATGCAATCGTTATATAGTGAGATACAACCATGATACAGTGAGATACTACCTTTACACAGTGAGATACAACCATTATACAGTGAGATACAACTATTTTACCGTGAGATACAACCATTATATAATAAGACACATGTATCATAAAATGAGATACAACCATTATACAGTGAGATGCAACCATTATACTGTGAGACAACCATTATACAGTGAGATACAATTATTATACAGTGAGATACAACCATTATACAGTGAGCTACAATCAATATACAGTGAGATACAACCATTATACAGTGAGATACAACCACTATATAGTGAGATACAACCATTATACAGTGAGATACACCCATTATACAGTGAGATACACCCATTTTACAGTGAGATACAACCATTAGAAAGTTAAATACTATCATTATGCTGTGAGATACAACCATAATGCTGTGAGATACAACCAATATACAGTGAGATACAACCAATATACAGTGAGATACAACCAATTTACAGTGTGATACAACCAATATACAGTGAGATACAACCATTATACAGTGAGATACATTCTTTATACAGTGAGATACAACCTTTATACAGTGAGATACAACTATTATACAGTGAGATACTACCATTATTTAATGAGATACAACCATTATACAGTCAGATACAACCATTATACAGTTAGATACTACCTTTACCCAGTGAGATACAACCATTATACAGTGAGATACTACCTTTACACAGTGAGATACTACCTCTACACAGTGAGATACAACCATTAAACAGTGAGATGCAACCATTAAACAGTGAGATACAACTATTATACAGTGAGATACAACTATTATACATTGAGATACAACCATAATACAGTGAGATACAACCATTATATAGTGAGATAATGCCATTATACAGTGAGATAAAATCATTGTACAGTAAGATACTACCATTATACAGTGAGATACACCCATCATACAGTGAGATACAACCATTATACAGTTAGATACAACCATTATACAGTGAGATACAACTATAATACAGTGAGATACAACCATTATACTGTGAGAGACTACCTTTACACAGTGAGATACAATCATTATACAGTGAGATACAATTTTTATACAGTGAGATACTACTTTTACACAGTGAGATACTACCATTATACAGTGAGATACAACCATTATACAGTGAGATACAACCATTATACAGTGAGGTACAAACATTATACAGTGAGATACAATTATTATTCAGTGAGATACAACCATTATACAGTGAGATACAACCATTATACAGTGGGATACAACCATTATACAGTGAGATACAACCATTATACAGAGAGATACTACCTTCACACAGTGAGATACTACCTTCACACAGTGAGATACTACCATCATACAGTAAGATACTACCGTTATACAGTGAGATACAACCATTATACTGTGAGATACAACCATTATACAGTGAGATACAACCTTTATACAGTGAGATACAACCATTATACAGTGAGATACAACCATTATTCAGTGAGATACAACCATTATACAGTGGGATACAACTTTATACTGTAAGATACAACCATTATACAGAGAGATACTACCTTTACACAGTGAGATACAACCATTATATAGTGAGATACAACCATTAAACAGTGAGATACAACCATTATGCAGTGAGATACAACCATTATACAGCGAGATACAACCATTATACAGTGAGATACAACCATTATACAGTGAGATACAGCCATTATACAGTGTGATACTACCATTAGATACAACCATTATATAGTGAGATACAACCATTAAACAGTGAGATACAACCATTATGCAGTGAGATACAATCATTATGCAGTGAGATACAACCATTATACAGCAAGATACAACCATTATACAGTGAGATACAATCATTATACAGTGAGATACAACCATTATACAGTGAGATACAACCATTATACAGTCTGATACTACCATTAGATACAACCACTATGCAGTGAGATACAACCATTAAACAGTGAGATACAACCATTATGCAGTGAGATACAATCATTATGCAGTGAGATACAACCATTATACAGCGAGATACAACCATTATACAGTGAGATACAATCATTATACAGTGAGATACAACCATTATACAGTGAGATACAACCATTATACAGTCTGATACTACCATTAGATACAACCACTATGCAGTGAGATACAACCATTAAACAGTGAGATACAACCATTATGCAGTGAGATACAATCATTATGCAGTGAGATACAACCATTATACAGCGAGATACAACCATTATACAGTGAGATACAATCATTATACAGTGAGATACAACCATTATACAGTGAGATACAACCATTATACAGTCTGATACTACCATTAGATACAACCACTATGCAGTGAGATACAACCATTAAACAGTGAGATACAACCATTATGCAGTGAGATACAATCATTATGCAGTGAGATACAACCATTATACAGCGAGATACAACCATTATACAGTGAGATACAA
>SDVV010014428.1:0-14805 GCA_016164225.1 Gammarus roeselii | reverse complement strand
AAAAAAAAAAAAAAAAAAAAAATCAGAGATGGGGGCGGGAGGGGTATGAAGAGGTGGCACAGGCATCACTGGGATACAGCTGGGGGTGTGAGTGGTGGCAGCAGAAAAAGTAACGCAAACGGGCTGTATCAATACACGGTCAAACATTGACTGAATCTATCCTTCAAAGGCCAAAAAATTGAAACTAATTGAAATTGTTCGTTCTTGGGATACGACTGATGCTGCATCAAAGTTTGGTAGACCAGCGGACAACACAAAGTCTCTACCATACATGAAACTATAACCCAACGAAAAGTCGTCAAAACAGAAAAGCATATTAAGAAAACATTTCGCGGGAAACGCGGCTGAGTGCAGAAAAACACAGCCCAGTGAGGCGTCATGGCGACCCAGTGAGGCGTCATGGCGGCCCAGTGAGGCGTCATGGCGGCCCAGTGAGGCGTCATGGCGGCCCAGTGAGACGTCATGGCGGCCCAGTGAGGCGTCATGGTGGTCCAGTGAGGCGTCATGGCGGTCAAGTGAGGCGTCATGGCGGTCAAGTGAGGCGTCATGGCGGTCAAGTGAGGCGTCATGGCGATCAAGTGAGGCGTCATGGCGATCAAGTGAGGCGTCATGGCGGTCAAGTGAGGCGTCATGGCGTCATGGCGTCAAGTGAGGCGTCATGGCGGTCAAGTGAGGCGTCATGGCGGTCAAGTGAGGCGTCATGGCGGTCAAGTGAGGCGTCATGGCGGTCAAGTGAGGCGCCATGGCGGTCAAGTGAGGCGTCATGACGGTCAAGTGAGGCGTCATGACGGTCAAGTGAGGCGTCATGACGGTCAAGTGAGGCGTCATGACGGTCGAGTGAGGCGTCATGGCGGTCAAGTGAGGCGTCATGGCGGTCAAGTGAGGCGTCATGGCGGTCAAGTGAGGCGACATGGCGGTCAAATGAGGCGTCATGACGATCAAGTGAGGCGTCATGACGGTCAAGTGAGGCGTCATGGCGGCCAAGTGAGGCGTCATGGCGGTCAAGATGAACTGGACTGAAGCAGCAAAGTGCCCAAGTCACAGCCACTATTTAGCAAACAATGCCAGGATGACCGCAGCATGAACAATAACTGCTCACCTCTTCTCACCAGACGCAGAGAACAAGAGGTTAGGCCGCTGACTCACATGAGGGAGGTATGCCTTGCCGTGCTCGTCGCCACCCTTAGCCGGGATTGGACTGGCCAGGAATGCTCTCGATTCCACCCATGTTGTTATTCCAGGCAGGAATACAGGATTAGGTTGTAGTCATGTCATAGCAATAAAAGGCCCGCCAATACAATGGGAGGTAATTGAAGCCGTGGAGAAGCACCGATACCTTTTCTGGAAGAACCATTGCTGATGAACAGTGGTTGTGAATGGTTGCAAATTTCAAGCGCGTAAATTGAAGACGAAAGTCATCCCTAACAATAAAAGAAAGGAATGGTGAGTTAACAAACTCACACAAGACGGCAAACAAATACGTTTCTGAAATATATATGCGTTATAAATATGGCAACAGCAATAAAGAATCTGCATGCAGAACTCCCGGGCAGAGCAGTCAATGGTAGATAATTCGCTTCAGAACAAGTTCTGCACGTTCTGAAATAACGCTCTGAAGAAGCGGTTATGTTCGTCCACAAATGCACCAAGACATGCCAAATGACTTGCCAATATTGAGTAAGAACTCAGTAGACCACCAAAGCGATACAATCAGCAAGCCGGAAAAAAAGTGCACAGTTCACCTTCAAGTGTGATCCCGTCGCTAGTAGTGCCTACCAACACCCTCCCATAATTGAACGTCGCTAATAGTGCCTACCAACACCCTCCCACAATTGAACGTCGCTAGTAGTGCCTACCAACACCCTCCCACAATTGAACGTCGCTAGTAGTGCCTACCAACACCCCCCTCCCCCCTAAACATTCAACGTTACTAATAGTCCCTCGCGACACACCCTCATCAACTGAACGAAGCACAGCAGCAACTTAGCTGTGCCAAACAAGCTATCAATTTTTCGATCAAATTACCGGCAGTGGCAGCCGTGCACAAAGCGCCCTCCAGCAGCGGGTCTGTAATCAGAGCCTGGCCTCATAAAGCACAGTGACTGCGGCAGCTGCTTAGTAAACAACGATGATGACGATGGACGCACATGAAGGTGGCCAGTGTCCTCACGGTAGGCAGGCTACTAAGCATAAATAATGCCGCCACTGTTCTCACGACGGAGGGATGGGTTGAAAAAAAGTGCGGGGTACCTCCATCACACGGCAGCGGGTGTTGCATTGTTTCGTGTCCTGTTATGATAATGCAGGCTCTTTCATAGGTTATAAAGTGGTGGCATGCCTATAACTAGCTTTAGGAAGCATAGTTCTCCGCACATAGCAGCTACTGCAGCTTGGAAAGAAACCCCGGGTGTGGATTTGGAGTACCTTATCAGAAGCACCAAATGGTTTACAGAGCGATACTAGGAGCGGATACAGCATTACAACAAATGCGAGTAATATCTTACTAGTATTAGCTAAAATTGATTGTCATGACTACTACCAATAGAACAGAAACATCGTGAAGATGAAAAACTCAGCACAGCAATCAGGAATAATATAACAACGTCAATATAATACAAGAGCAGAACTATTGATGCTAGAAACAAGATGAGTACTAGCATGAGCACGGCAGCTGTATCACTTACAGTAGCAGCAGGCTGAGGACGAAGATGCCATTAACTCCGCAGAGGGCTGTGATGAAAATAAACATGGCCCGTCACCCTCCGCACTGCCTCAACAGCTGCTTCACATAACTCTAAGGAACCAATAAATAAACTGCGGACAGAGGGACAAAGCCTGTTTACCCTACGTAATCATCACAGGCAGGAAAATATATAGGGGTATCGTCTGAGGTTGGCAGGAGAATACGAAAAGCTCGTCTGTAACACAGGCAGGATTATCTGCAGCAGAGATGCAGGGAACCGAGTGACGCCATCAACGAGTGTCAACACAGGTTATGGTTGCCGGTACACATGATTGATACCTCGTGTCCTACGATACCCTGTTCTGATGACCTACCCTGTTTAGGGACAAATTAGGTCAACCAACCACCTGACCCGCCAAACGGTGGAACCTCACATGGTGCCAAGCAGGGGCGGCGGGCCATCATCTTGGTCACCAATTGGTCGTTCCAAAAAGGTTCAAGTGAGATGCGTGTGACTGTGTTGGAGAACATATGGTCGGTGACTGTGTCAACACTTACTAGAGGGCCAAACAAACAGAGAAAACTCAGATTGTGTCAAGATAATCGTTCAAGAATCATTTTCTTCCGTGATCTTTTTTCGAAATTACACACGAACACCATTAACTGATCTAAAAGCTAGGGTGTCACCCAACACGCGCACCTTATATCACCTCATCAGAATAATGAAGTAAAGTACTGCACCCAGTTGTCTGAAGGCAATCAGTGAAGTTTATCGACTGTAGCGTGTTGTGGACGGGAGGTGAGGGAGGGACAATATACCACAACCGTGGCCGCCAAGCGGTGAACCCTTCACTGGTTCGAAGATCCCTTAACACTGCTGCCAAACAGTGTACCCACCACAGGCGAGAGGTTCCACCATCACTGCCGTCAAGCAGTGGAACCACCACAGGTGTGAAATGTTACCACCACTGTCGCCAAGCAGTATAACTGCCATGAGTGAGAACTGCATCACCACCGCCGTCAGAAAACACCTTAAACGACACGACAATGAACCACCACCATCACACTCGCCAAACGGTGGTGGAACCACACATGGTGTCAAGCAGAGGCGGCAGGCGACCATCTCAGTGAGCCGCGGGACGAGCCACAGCCGCCGCACACGCCAACTCTTCCATCAAAACAAATGACACCTTGCAAATTGCGCATCGACACGCCATCACGACAGGAACCCAGTAACGCGGGGAAGTTGGGGAGACACGTGACCTGAGAAATGGGGGTACTGTTGACCAAGGCGCCCAGGATGGAAGCAGGTATTATTGTGCTTTCCGAAGAAACGAGGGAAGAAGATATTGAGGTATTGCAGATAGTTAGGGTGATGAGATAGCAGGGGTGAGGGATGTGGAACCGGTGTTGAGCCTGAGATCAGAGATAAGAGCGCTCGGTGAATAAAACATGAAAACCTACGAGGAAATACCATGAATAAATAGTAAAAAAAGGGAGGCCGCCAGACATCAGATCTTGCTGTCACGTTCTCTCCATTATTGCACTCAAGCTCGAAGGTATCTTGACAAGAAGGCACGAACTCGCAAACAGAGCAAACTTCTGCCAACAGTTGATAGTTTGCTCCTCCACATTGCCGTGATTTTGTCAGACCTATTCTTCAGAGTTCAGTTCTAGAGACGTACCTGTATCGGTGGTGTTTGACATATTGAACAGTTCCGTATCGCTGGGAAAACGGTCCATATTAACAATACTTTTCAATATTCTACTTCAACTTTTCGCACGACAATACGCAATTATGCTTCAGTTTCACATCTATACAGTTTTTGTAACAGCTTACTGGAGGAAGTGTGATTTGTATTGGTATCTATCATACTGCTACCCTTGTACGAGTATCAAAGTGGCCCCCAACGTGCCACCCTGGCATTCCTCCTCACAACACAAGCATTGATGTGTGCGCTATCAACACACCACTACCCTACTTGTTCAGGGGACAGTAACAATGCCTCGCATGGCGTCCACCATATAATAGGTAGCAGCTGGCCTGGGCAACATGTTCAAATCAATACTTTTCCCCATCCCTTAGTTCCGTTTGCAAATGCTTGGACTTACTCGCCTAGTCCAGTAGTGGCGTCAGACCACCTGCATCATCAGTAGGTGTTGTCGGCGGTGGTCAGCAAACACAGGTGCGGTGAAGGCACACACGCGCACTGCTTCCGAGCGCTAATGCTGCGCTATCAGTGCCTACAATATTTCTGTTCATTACAACCAGCAAGGCGACGAAGGGGGGGAGGGGTTCACAGGTATTAATTCAAGGTGGCAGGAGTCAAGCGCTGACAGCGTGATTAACTCCCATGATTTATGACGAGGGGGAGACGGAGAGTCGATGGGGAACAGACGTAGCGGTCTGCAAATGATGGGGGAGTAATGGACGCCCTCATCAGACGTCCTCTTTTCACCGAGTAGTCGGTTATATCGTCTTCTTGTCAAAAAGTAGTCAAATATGTCGCTTCTTTTCAACATGTGGTAGGATCTATCGTCCTCTTATCAACAAGTAGTCGGATATATCGTCTTTTCAACAAATAGTCGGATCTATCGTCTTGTTTTCAACAAGTAGTCCATTCTATCGTCCTCTTTTCAACAAATAGTCGGACATATCGTCTTCTTTTCAACTAGTAGTTCATTCTATCGTCCTATTTTCAACAAGTAGTCGGATCTGTCGTCCTCTTTTCAACAGGTAGTAGGATCTATCGTCTTTTTCCCAAGAAATAATTGGTTGTGTCATCCTATTGACAACGGATAATTATTCGGCTATATCTCGTTTTTTTTTCAACATATAATAGGATCTATTGTCCTTTTTCAACTAATAATGTTTGTGCTGTGGAATGGTCGAGTGAATTCAACCTTCTTGAGTGAGTTAGCAGCTATTCACTGGCAAACATAGCGACACTAGCACGTAGTTCACTTAATTGACAGCCCAGTAGACAACAGTTGAAAAACAGACGGTAATTGTACTGAGCGGTCATGGGAGCGGCAAATGTGAGCCACCTGACATGCAGACCTGCAGGGCGTTATAGATGGCAACGGATGCGAGCCACCTGACAGGCAGACCTGCAGGGCGTTATAGATGGCAACGGATGCGAGCCACCTGACATGCAGACCTGCAGGGCGTTATAGATGGCAACGAATGCGAGCCACCTGACAGGCAGACCTGCAGGGCGTTATAGATGGCAACGGATGCGAGCCACCTGACAGGCAGACCTGCAGGGCGTTATAGATGGCAACGAATGTGAGCCACCTGACAGGCTGACCTGCAGGACGACATAGACGGCAGCAATAAGAGCCACCTGACAGGATGACCTGCGGGGCAATGAAGACGCGCTTGATACACGTGCGACGTGCTCCGGCGGCTTGCCAACCACAGCAAACCTCAAAATGGCCAAGAGGGGAAAATAAATAAACCAAGACGCAGCCAAAAAAGTTCAAGGCTGTGCGATAAACAAACACTCATAGTGGAAGTTTCGACTCCTAGTGGTGCCAAAACGACGCAGATCCATTACTGAGACTGTGAGAGTAATACGTGCAGTAGCGCTCGTTACTTGGCAGTGGCCAAATAAAATTCATATATGATTTGTCAATAAAGAAAAAACAACTATCCATACTGAAATTCAACAACATTTGGACGTGTGTTGCGGTATTATACCCGGACATAGCTTCTTGATCCATTCTATTCTATAAAATTCTCACCGTTTTCAACCAGAAAACAGGAGAACAAAACTTATAACATTTTTTTTCAATTTAAATCATCGGAAAAACCTACAGTCCATATCCAAGAATCTAACCAGCGTCACAGGTATGCGAGCCCAACAGGCTGTGCACTGGGCCATCCGACACAACAAAAGTCGTGATTCAAGATTGCATGCACAATGTTCTGTTCAGGCTAGCCTATTACGACCTTCTGTTATCACTGCATTATTTGCATAATGTAGCACAGTAACCGTGCATTTTGTTAATCCTACAGAGTGAGCGATTTTACTTTAGCTCCTGTGCCTAGGCCAGGGCATCATAGACTCATCCTACAGCGTGAACGGCTTCTCTTCAGCTCCTGTGCCTAGTCCAGGGCATCATAGACTCATCCTACAGCGTGAACGATTTCTCTTCAGCTCCTGTGCCCTAGTCCAGGGCATCATAGACTCATCCTACAGCGTGAACGGCTTCTTTTCAGCTCTTGTGCCCAGTCCAGGGCATCATAGACTCATCCTACAGCGTGAACGATTTCTCTTCAGCTCCTGTGCCCTAGTCCAGGGCATCATAGACTCATCCTACAGCGTGAACGATTTCTCTTCAGCTCCTGTGCCTAGTCCAGAGCATCATAGACTCATCCTACAGCGTGAACGATTTCTCTCCAGCTCCTGTGCCCTAGTCCAGGGCATCATAGACTCATCCTACAGCGTGAACGATCTCTCCAGCTCCTGTGCCTAGTCCAGGGCATCATAGACTCACACTAACAACCCCCAGTGCAAGCACCATATCAGTCATTGTACAACATTAAGCGTGCTTCATATGACGAATAATAGGCAAACAAAAATGACACCAACAAGAACGCAAGTATCATTTTTATTTTTCTGAAAGCCCAACAATTTTTTTCGCCCTTATTTGTATTACGTTGAGTTCACCATACCGAGCTCTAGGGGTTGCAGGTAATCCTGTCAATCTGTTCTTTCATGCGGATAATCATTTCCCTCACTGTTACTGCAGACAGCCAAGCCAGGCAGGAGCTCCATACACGCACAATGGAGGGAAGGGAGAGGATACCTACTACACAACGGAGGGAAGGGAGAGGCAACCTACTACACAACGGAGGGAAGGGAGAGGATACCTACTACACAACGGAGGGAAGGGAGAGGATACCTACTACACAACGGAGGGAAGGGAGAGGATACCTACTACACAACGGAGGGAAGGGAGAGGATACCTACTACACAACGGAGGGATGGGAGAAGATTACTACTACACAACGAAGGGAAGGGAGATGCTACCTACTACGTACAACAGGGAAGGGAGAGGATACCTACTACACACGACGGAGGGAAGGGAAACGATACCTACTTCACACAACGGAGGGAAGGGAGAAGATACCTACTTCACACAACAGAGGGAAGGGAGAGGATACCTCCAATAAACACGAGGGAGTGTCAAGATGGTGCTGATAAGGGCAGCCGGTGGAAGAACAACAAGGACATATAGCTACCGTATACTGAGACCTGAAAACGAATGATAAAGCATCAATCGATCGCGTCAGCCTAGCAACAAAGTTGTGAGCTCAACGAAGAGAATGTGGGCAGGACACCGATCAGGTCTTTTTTTACATGATAGACCCAGGATGCAGGATTTACCTATAAACTACCCAACACCAAATGCAGCACCGGAGTTCACTCTCCTGCAAAGCAAATACCTCTTACCATTCGGCAAGCGTAGTCCGTCCTGCAACAATTAGGATATCCATCATCAAGCCAAGTCCCAGTAAATCCCCCCCCCTCATAGTCGGCCGTCCACTCCGAGCGCCCCAACACACTCTGGCAGCCCGCGCCCGTCACTTCAGTATCGATCCCAAGGACTTTGCAGTAACCGAAGCTGGCGGGTCTGCCGCCGCTGCTGTTGGTGGTGGTGGCAGAGGCGGTGTTGGAGGAAGAGGAGATATCTGCACCACCACCGCTCACCACGATCGGCAGTAGCTGACGGTGAAATGTTGCTTCCTCCTCAAATGTGTACGTCGTCTATTTATCCTTCTGGCAGCCAGCAAAAGAGTGGCAAACAACGTGAGGTGTCGAGATAACATATTCAGACGATAGAAGTTTCGTCAGCCCTCTTGATATGCTGGCTGGTATCAATTCAACTTGGCAAAGCTGTCCAAGTGTCGCTCCAACATGGCAGTGAAGGCAGCAGCAGCAACAACTACCTGGCTTCTTCATTACTCGAATGATGATCCCGCTAACTGCGGCAACATCAAGGGCACTCAGAGCCAAGTGCCTCAATAGCCCACTCACACGCCTACGAAGAGGTAAGAGCACAATTCTACTAAGCAGAATGTTGATATTTAGCGGTCAATACTTCAGCATCTTCACTCCCATCGCTTCTGTTTCCAAGTACTTCAGTTCCAGTGATGGCTTGAGTGCATCTCGATGCCCTCCCCGCAAGCAGACTGGATACCAGCACTGATAGCTCGCATGCCACCAGCCAAGTTCCCTCGGATAGAGCGACCAGCTTCCAGAAGGTAGGATCAGGAAATGTGCTGCAAGAAATCGCCGCTGGATGCCAGTGGCCATGCTCCCATCTCAGCAAACCATGATGCCTAACGAGGGGGGAAGGGGGGTCCAAGACAGCAATGAGTTCCTCAACACCGCAAGAGATACGAGTGCGACTGCAGGTCACCCAGATAAGGTCATCTATCACCAATCAAGGACAACACTACAGAACTTTTTCAATAAATAACTTCAATGAGCCGTCGAGCAGGTTACACAGCAATCCTGACACGCAGGCACCAAATTAGTAGTTGCGTCATGTGCTAAAGTAATGTAAGTTCATTTACTAGTGTTCCCTATATAGCATCACTTGGATATACCCGATCGGGTTGCACACAGTTCCACTGTACGACCGAAAAAAACAGAGCGTTTCTACAGTCGAGCGCATCAACAAAACGCTGCTCGTTAATTACAATTGTCCATAGCTATATGCCAAATAGCAGACAGCTCTTATAATATGGGTATGTAAAGTAAATAGATCACGGAAGTGATGCAAACCATGCGAGTAGTTATCATTTTCATGTTGTTGGACAGGGAACCACCAAAAGCAGTTGAGCAAAAATGAGCAATCTGCTCATAATTATTGTTAAATAAGTGGTATTTACATCTACAAGTTTGGTAGCAGATAATTATTAGAAAGCAACTCGAACAACTGTTCGGAAGATACATCGAAAACTGGCTTTCCATGAGGAAACAATTCCTCAACATGGGAGGCATTTCTCTTGAAGTGAGCAGAAGATAACCTCCTTTCAAGTGTCTGGTGGGAAGAAGACGCCCTTCACTGGCCCTGGAGCGGTTGGGCGGCAGCAGGTAGGGAACGCCCGGACAATGGCAAGAATGCTGCACAAAGAACAACAATGCGAACCCAGGACTAAACAAGCAATTAGGCAGAAATGGCTCCACTGTTCCTGCTGGTTATGGAAAAGAGGGCAAGTGAAACTTGGGGAGATTTGTTCATAGCAAAACATTGGTCACCAATAATAGCAAAAGATTTCAGGGCTGTTTCTTACATGAACCAAAATGATCATGCAAACCTTTCTATCGTCAGCAGCAACAGTGGAACGGCAATAGGTAAATGTTAGAATTGTATGCTGGTAGCACAAAACGGTTCTTTGTCAAATGATCAAACTACAGAGTTGTGCATAGATTGATCATTCTTGTATGTATAGACATACAGCCATTTCCTCCTAGTTAGGAGGGTGGCTAAGTTAAGCTGACACAGAGAGGGAAGGCGCCCAATCTCCCCGCCACAAGACCGCCGTGTCCATGCCGAGGCTCAAACTCGCAACCTATAGCACCAGAGGCTGACACTGCAGTCGGACACGCTAACCACTTGGCCACGGCTTCTGTAAAGATTGGTTGCTTCTGGCTACTGCACAAAAAAATGATCACAAATGAATATTTTTTATTCAAACACAAGAATTATTCATTGTATCTTACATGATAAAACAATGAAGAGTGCACTGCGTTTGCCCACCTACTTGCAACCCATGAGTAATCTCTGAACGAACAGCAATGGTCCATGATAAGGAGGTTCCACGGCTCAGGTAGCTACACAAACACTCAAGAGATGATAGCAAGAACAAAGGTTGGCTAGGCAACCAACAGGCTATTGGTTAGCCTCTCACCAATAACTTTCTGCAGTGGTAATAACATGACCATAAATAGGAAGGAAAATTCTACTCATGTAGTCTAGGCCAGTTACTCTACTGAAGCTCCTGACTTGAAGACAGCTAACAGGGTGCTTGGGAGATAACTAAATACATTGCAGTAATGCTAAAATTTTAGTCACAGAAATAACTGCATACTGAGCTCCCTGCAGCCACTGAAACTTCAATAGAAGCTACTCAAACGTTGCATTAGCAAATGGACCTAAATTGCCCAATTGTAAACACATTTCAAATTTAATCACAGGTAAATGGAAGCCACTGAACCTTCTGGTCAAGGCGGGTGGTCGAGCCCATGTCCAGCAATCAGGACCAAACGGAATGGAGTGGCACAGTTGGTGGGTTGGTAGAAGTTAATACACTTGTGTAGTGAAGCTGCATCTTAGTGTGCATTGAAAACATGAAACCCAGCTAGTTTGTGTGGCGTTTGGCATACGTGAAGTCAGAAAATTACCAAGTGATGAAATCAACAGTGTGGGCCTTGCATAGCCTGGTATGGTGAAGGCTTGGCAACAGCCTGGTGCAGTGACAACCTTGTAAGGAAACTTTTTGCGCTTCTGCATCAATTATGAATAAGATCACAAAACCAAGGAGGCCCTTCTCAATGACACAAGATGTACCTGTAAACGATGCATGTAAAATGGTCACCCTATAATGAACAGTGCAGTTTAAAATACTATGCAGTGAATGCAACTTCCCATTTTGGTAATACAAAGATGGGACAAAGCCAAATTGAGCAAAAAAACATTAGCTCAAGATGTATGTTAGTTATCTAGGCAGTTACTTGAGCATTCCAAACCCCCACTTCAAAAATTATAGCAACTGCACAAGTACAAAAAATAGTAGCTAGCTATATGGTATTTAAGCAAATAATATATTCCTTGCTTCAGCCACCATGGATACTACATTGGCTATTCAGGGAAGAGAAGAATGAACAATGTAATGGGATCCCATGCATGAGGTCTCTTCACTCCAGCAGAAAACCTTGTACATGTCCTCTGAGGAGAATCCAAACAAAAATGGTAACATAAATAGTTGAGTGCTCATGAAAAAAAGGGTATTAACCTATCCCATGCTGTTGCCAATTTGAAATTGGTTAGGCCCCTGTGTTAAGAGCACTGAGTTTAACTTGAAGATAACAGAAATACTTTAGTTGAAGAATAATTCACCAATAATTGGACAAATAAATTGTACCACAAATAACCTATCAATTGAGAGTTGACAAATCAAGTGCAATGGCTAGGTTTTAATGATGCAAACTCAACACAATATGAGCCTGTTTATGCATGAGTACCATTGTTACTTTACAAAATCTATTTGAAACATTTTACAGGAAAAAAAATATCTCTGAGTAGGCTGCAAAGTACACACAAGGAAATAACTCAACTAGATGATTCTCTGATGATGATTAATCACTGTCGGCCACTAGTCAAAACTACAAAAAAAAATCAGGTTCTCAAAAAGAAACATTCTTATGAGAAACAACACATTTTTGATAATTGGATTCTGTGCTTGAAGAATCTGCAGAATTCTGATGCAGGCCAGGATAAGGCAAAGGAAATTTTAGGGCATCTCCAAAATGGATAGTGGAAGATGAAGAAGAGCCTCACATACCAGTAGGTCTAAATTTGCTCCCAAAAAGGTTGACCAAAACCTCACCATATCCTCCAACAAAAAACTGACTGGAATATCAACAAGGTAAGACAAAATCCACAAGAAAAAGTATAGGACATACAAATAATGTACTAGGTTGAAGAAAATCCAAGAGTTTAATGAAGTAAAACCCAATGATTAGATACAGCAAAATGAACAAAGTGACAGGTGGCCTGACTATCAAACAATTTTCCCTGTAAATGTTCTTGATTGTTCAGTATTTTGAGATAGGAGTGTCAATTGTCAACTTTGGATTGCCTGTTTTGTCAACTCACAGGTAATTGTGGGCTTTTCATCAGTTGACTGATATGATGCAAGCCAATTTATTGACTGTGATGCCATAATTTTAAATCTAGGAGTATCTAAGCTAGGATTTTCAAACTCAGATCAAACAGTTTGTTAGTAAATCATCTCTCCTGCTGTTCAAGAGCTTTGGTGCAATAGACATACAAGGAAAAATTGTCACTTATGCCATTTAAATATAAATTGAAGTATTTTTACACACAAACTACTATTGGGAGACTTGTTGCAGCTTCCCTGTTGCATTTCTTTGGTGCATAAGTCCTTAAAAGTCCGGTCACTCCAGCAAAACATGATCTCCACAAACTTGTCCAATTATTTATTTTTTGATACAAAAATATTTATGAAATTGTCCTCAATTGAGTGACATCTCTATTTTCTTCAAAATTTAACATTACCATGGTAGGTATAGCACTGATCAGAAGACCAAGGTTGTTTTCTTCTCATTTTACGGGTAGATTGGTCATTTCCATTACTTGAGCAAAGGTAGTAGATGGATCAAATTGTGAGATCTCAAGCGAAACCGTTGACTTAATGACAGGTCGAATTTTTTAACAGGTAAAAATTAAAATATTCTCCTGCCTAGTCATCGTTTTCATAACTAGTAAAACAGAGTCATAAAAGTTGTCTTGTGAACTAGTATAAACGGCACGGTAGGGAACTTCAGCAACCGCGGCCCACATCAACCATCCATCCGCGAGCCAAGTATTTGAAAAACGCACGCCACCGCCGCAACGAATTTAGAAGTGTACTCACCTCTAAATCCTCGTACGTCTTGAAGGCCAACATAGCAAATCCATCGACCAAATCCTCTTCAAAGAGGGGTTCTTTGGTCTTTTTCCTGGGCCTGGGAGGCTTGGAGCGAACCAAAGGTAGGGCTTCATCACAGCTGTCGTCTTCGGAAGCCTTCTTGTTGGGGCCCGTCTCACTGATGGCTGCACGCAGTAGCTGGGCTCTCTCACGCCTTCGCCGATTGGCTTTGCACTTATCCTCCATTTTGGAGGGAATAGATACACACTTTCACTGAATACTAATGCACAACTCACCCACACATGATTAAAATAACATACCACCACATGATACACAATTTAGACACCTAGAATCACGACACAGAGCATTGATTGATTCTGAGCACAGGACACTAATACGCACCCAACCTCCACCAGTGTCGGAGCTACACTGAACCGTTGAGCAGCTGCTCACGCTTTGTTCGCACGCCACAAAAACTAGTGCGCATTTACGAAGCTGTGTATAGCAAGATTTTCAAGAAATAAGAATGAAATAACAACTTCTAGGGTTATCAATACGTTAATACACTTTGCTGAAACGTCTGTTACAGTCATTATTTATTTAATTTGGAAATGGTCATCGAAAAACATTAACGAATGCAAGGTACGTTTCGTATTGTACGTATGTACAAACACTATCACAGATGATATGAGAGTTTTGCGTAAATTCCTAATTGAGATTTATCCCACGAATTCAGCATCCCATTGTTTGGCTAGTTTTCTACCCTCAAAATAATTTTGAGCAGTTTAATAGGACTTTGGGCAATAATCAATAACTGTATTAACGTTTTTGGTGTGGTGGCGGCAGGGTGAGACGGGGAACGCGTAGTGAGGGGGTGGGGAACAGGTCATACAGGCTGTTTCGAGCAGGAAGAAGAGTCGGGCGGCGAAGAGGATACTGGAGAGGAATCTGTAAAAGGGCGATGGTCTGAGTGGGACCACGCAACAGCCTCCCTCGACCAGTCCAGACACTGGTTCATTGCCTTGCCACTTGGATGCAACTTGCGGGAGAAGACGCAAAATTGAAAGCCAGAGGATATTTACGTAATAATGTAATACATACCAGCAGTTGTGATATATAATTACGCATACCATCACAACGATATGAGTTGTAATTCTGACGGATGAGCTAATAACGTAGTTTTTATAGTACGTATATATCTATATAACTTCATCATTTCATACAATGTGTTATATCCATCTTTACAATATGTTTGCGCATTTCGTCATGAAATATGTTCATCCAGTGCTATGTATATATTTTATGTACAATTTATGTCACCTATTCAACCCTTTAGTATTCATATCTTACACCATCTTTGCAATGTGTTAGCGCATTTCGATTTCCCAACCCCATGTTCTCAGGATTTCTTGCTCCATGTGTTGGCGGTTTTCCCAATCCTATGTATTTC
>SDVV010014427.1:0-14805 GCA_016164225.1 Gammarus roeselii | reverse complement strand
CAACTCTCCTAATAGTCGTTGCACACACACACACACACACACACACACACACACACACACACACACGCACACTCAAACGCACACATACCGGTCCTAACTATCATCCTTTCAGGTGGCTAATAACAGTCAATCAGACTCGTTCATAACAACTGTCTTGATAGTCGTTGCACACACACACACACACACACACACACACACACACACACACACACACACACAGGCACACACTCAAACACACACACTCAAACGCACACATACCGGTCCTTACTATCATCCTTTCAAGTGGCTAATAATAGTCAATCAGACTCGTTCTTAACAACTCTCCTAATAGTCGTTGCACACACACACACACACACACACGCACACTCAAACGCACACATACCGGTCCTAACTATCATCCTTTCAGGTGACTAATAACAGTCAATCAGACTCGTTCTTAACAACTGTCCTAATAGTCGTTGCACACTCACACACTCGAACGCACACATACCGGTCCTTACTATTATCCTTTCAGGTGGCTAATAACAGTCAAGTGCGCTCTATCTTACATGCAACATTTTTCTACGACTCTTCCCTTTTTCTTCTTTCCATTCTTGCTGTTCTCATGCGTGAAATTACCTACACCTAGTATAGATCTCATGCATGGAATCCACGTTTTCTTTATTTTCTTCATCTTCATCCTCTGCAGGTGTTGGGGCACATAACGGCGGATCCTTACGAACTACTGCAAATCCTAGGGACTCTGAAGCAGGGTAGATAGTGTGTTAATCCTCCTTACTGCCACCCGAGCAGTGATGGAACCATATGGCCGCTGCTCCTTAGGAGTTCCAGTACCTCCCTCCTGTGGCACCCGTACACACCTTAGACATTCGCCGCGATAAGGTCTTAGACTTTGCGCAGTAGTAAACCAAACTCTAACATTAAAATTAGAAAAAACTACTAACTTGAAGCAGCACTTAGCTGGTTTGACATTCAGCGCCAGAAGAACGAGGATTCCAGCACGTTAGAAAGGCTCGTCACCATAATCTAGGGCTTGAGGAACCCGCAATATACACTAAGAGTTCAAAAATCAGCGTCAGCAACAGGGGCCATCTGCCTCCACTGGTTTACCCCTAGTGTGTCATAGTTTCCGGGCCCTTCCCCATCTACGTCCATCTCTTTTCTGAATGAGACGTCAAAGACGAAATCACTTCAAGGCCGCGTCAAAACTCATTCATTCACTATAATATCTATTCAGGCATATCCGTTGCACATTTTTTCGCTGCCTTTCTCACTGCCTGACTTCCCTAAGGAGTGCTTCACGCCATCCATCCACCTAAACTTTGGTCTGCTTCTCAGCATATGCCCACTTACCTCAACTTTCATCACCTATTTTACTAATCTCCCATCATCCATCCGCTCGAAGTGTCCGAACCACCTCAAAAATATTCAGCCTTGTCACGTGTTGGGACAACTACCTCCTCATACTACCCTATTCTTGCAACCACACCCAAGGTCGTGCAGTTCATTACACTTTTCAGCGCACCCGAAACTTCACCACCCTGTACCTCGGTTTCCATTAGTGCAGCCTTCTCCACATAGGAGCCGGGCACATGATATAAACCCTAGGCTTCCTCCACTAGCTCTTCATTACGGCGGACATTTTTCGCTCGCATGCGTCGTCATTGCTCGAATTTCTCATTAATTTACTTATACCCACATTGACTGGCAGCCTTCTCTCACACGAAGTTGTCCTCTCACTAATCCTCGTCCCTCATTAGGTCATACCTACGCGCGTCTCGTTGGTATGATTGTAGTGTGGCCCAGCGACATGGACACACTGCCTGAAATAAAACGGTACCAAACTTTGACATCAGCCTATGCTACTTCTCCAAATCTGTACCATCCACAAAGAGTGGGTATTATGAGAATATAAATTTTGAAGTTGACTAGGTACTGGGAGGTCATGGACTGATACAGAACATTTGTTAAGTTTTCCGCATATTAACAAGGACTACCTACGGGGCGGCCTGACGGTTATAAATACCTGGACTTCTACAAAAGCGCGTATACCGTGCATGTCCTAAAAGGAGCTAGATAGGGGGATAGCAAGGGGCCTGGTGATCCCCTCTTCTGTGATATTATCCCTCTGAAAAGGCAAGACTGGTGAAAGAAGCAAAGGTCTACGTCTCTATGAACCCTATTATTAAGGTTGCTGAATGTGCACTTATGGATTTTGTGCTGATTTCAAGTAGAGTGGTGGGAAGGCTGCTGGATGTGCGGATGTTGAAAAGGGATGGTGGAGAAGCAGACCATCAGCTGGCGGAAGGAAGATCAAGAGTGGCAGGAAGAAGAGAGGTAGTGAAGGTGGGTGAACTAAATGTGGAAAACAGAGCTAAGGTATCCATCAGGCGTTGAGGGAGGCATATGACAACGTGAGAGGGCTGGACATGCGAGGTGTGGAGGAAGAACGGGAGACGTTCAGAGAAGCGGTGTCAAGAAGGGCGAAAAATATGTGTAGTGTGCGTCGTGTGGGAGGGTGCAGAATCAATGGCTGAGAGTGGTGGAACGAAAAGGTCAAACTGGCGGTGGCACTGAAAATAGCTTTTGAGGAGTGGTTGCAAGCGAGGTTGGTGGTGGCCTATGACAACTATAAAGAGAAGAGGAAACAGGTGAAACGGGTGATGAGGATAGCCAAAAGGGACGCTAATGCCTAGTGGGCAGACGGCTTTGCCAGAATTTTGAGAGGAACAGAAAGATGATGAGAAAAATGAGACTGGAAAAAAGGAGGCGGTGCAAAATGAAACCGTCAGTGATCGACAGACAGTAGTGTTGTATGAATAAGGTGGGAAAGAATTTTCATGCGTTGTTGAACGTCAAGGATGACGGAGAGGCTGACATTGTTGTGGCCTCACCAGCCGTTATGTCCGGTGGTGGAGCACGAACGTCTGTTTTTGTAGAGACTTGTTGCGGACATTACTAGAGAAGAGGTGCGGGATACGGTAGAGGCGATGAAAGGAAAAGCGCCCGGGCTGGATGTCGTTTCGACCGAGTGTCTGAAAAGGGGTGGAATTACGATTGTTGAATGGCTGGTGAGGCTACTGAACATTGGTTGTGTAGCGGGCGTGGTACCGATTGAGTGAAGCAGTGCTTGCATTGTTCCGCTGTACAAGGACGAAGGAGATGAACATGAGTGCTTCGAGAGGTATCGGTTTATTATGTGTGGTCGGTGAGTTGTACGGCGAGTGCTGATCAAAAGGATTACAGACTATACGGATGACGCAATGCGAGAGTAACATTGTGGTTTTAGAAGTGGTAGAGGGTGTGTCGGATCAGATTTTTGCAGTAAGACAAGTCAGTGAGAAGTACCTTGCGAACGAAAGGATGTGTTCTGGTCTTTCATGGATTTGGGAAAGGCCTATGACAGGGTTTACGGGGAAGCGCTGTGGTGGGCGTTGCGTTCGTATGGAGTGGGTTTCTATGTTGACAGCAGAGCATGTGTCACAGTGGGGAGCGAGGTGAGTGATTGGTTTGCAGTGAAAGTGGGTCTGAGTCAAGGATGCATTTTCTCTTCCATTCGTTAGAGCCATAGTGTTAGCATGGGCTTGTGCTTTTATTAGAATGAATCTTGATGAGGAAACATTACAGAGACGATTTTTGAAAGAATCTTGATAACATTCGTCGAAAGTAGTTCTCGACCGTTTTTAATTTTTTTTGTGTCGGCATGTTTCCAAAAATTTCAAAATTTGTGTTATTCAAATTTTCTCGATTTTTTATGTGTTTGACCTTTTCGTCGAAATCGGCGTTTCTACGTCTTGCGACTATATCTCCAATATTCAGGGTCCTATGTTCTGCGACTTTATCGACGATCCGAACACTCTCCCGCCCTATATAAGTGAGGGTGGCCATACCCCGGCATTCATTCGTGCTTCAAGCTTTGCCACGACAGGTTGACTCAGCAGTGCTACAGCTCAACCGCCCACTAAGACTGCTACGGTCTTTGCACCTGCTTAACAGCAGGTAAGAAACGGTACTCCGCGGCCCATCTGGGCAGTAAATTAGTGATCCACTGCCACTACAGATGGGAATACTGCAATTGCAGAATGCGTATCGTTTATGCTGTCTCTGTGACACAAGCCTGTCGTCGGCAAACGCCATCTCTACTTAACTAGCAGACGACACCTGCAAACAGCTGACACCATCGATGCTTGGTTTTTAATTCAGCAGTCTAAGGACAGCTATTCATACTAACATGCAGATGAGTATGTGTCTTATATGACGCTCCTTCGCGAACCGTCCAACGTGAGGATTATATCCTGCGCGTAGGGCGGATACCCACACTAAGCAGATGCGGGGCAGACTGATGCCCGCCATAGGCCGGTGCCCGCTTCAGACGAAGGCCCGCTACTGGGGTTTGGTCGTGAAGTCAGCAGTCTGCGGACAGCTTTTCACACATAAAGGCAGATTATTACGTGTCAGATAGGCTGTTGCGCGGCCGCTCACTTGCCACCTACGCCATCTGGAATCGTACGACAAGCACCAATGCAAAGCGGCGTCGGGCTGCCGTCTTACCAGACGACAACCGGCTAACAAATGACACACGGTAAGCGGATGACTGCTATACGCACAGGTCTCCTACTGCTGTTGGGTTGTTGAGTCAGCAGTCTGTGGACAGCTTCTCACACTTACATGCAGATTATTACTGCGACATGCAGATGCCAGCAACAGGCAGATACCGGCTATGGATGTTTGGTCATCAGACAGCGGTCTGCAGATAGCCTTTTACAATTACATTGAAGCTGTTGCGCGACCATTCAGGTCCCTTCCTACGCCTTATTGGATCGTACGCCAACACGCTACCGAGCGGCGTCGGGCTGCCATCTTAGCAGTCGACAACCGGCTAACGTACGACACACTCTCGGCGGAAACCCGCACCTGGCGGATGCCCGGAAGAGGCAGATAAATGCTATTGGGGTACGGGCATGTTGACAACGGTCTGCGGAAAGCCTCTCACAATTTTTACGTGTCCTGTTAGGCTGTTGCGCGACCGGTCAGGTGCCTCCCGACACCATATGGGATCGTACGACAGTGCGCTGCCGAGCGGCGTCGGGTGCCGCCCGACACAATCTTGGATCGGACGACAACGCGCTGCCGAGCAGCGTCGGGCCGTCATCTTAGCCGTCGAGAACCGGTTTACGTACGACACACTCGGTGGATGCTCTCGACAGACGATGCCCCCTATAGACAGGGGCCTGCTATTGGCGTACGGTCATGATGACAATGGTCTGCGAAAAGCCTCTTACAATTATTACATGTCAGATAGGACGTTGCGCGGCCGGTCAGGTGCCTCCCGACGCCATATTGATCGTACGACAACGCGTTGCCGAGCGGCGTTTGGCGGCCGTCTTAGCAAACGACAACCAGCTAACGTAATGACGCACTAAGCTGATGCTTACTATAGGCAGATGCCCGGTTTAGGCAGATACCGGCTATTATTTGGTTATGAGACACTAGTCTGCGGAGTCTGCCATCATCATTACGTGCCATATAGGCTATTGCGTGGCCAGTCGGTTGCCGCCTGACGCCATCTTGGGGCGTCCAACACACACTCTGACGCGCGGCTTCAAGCCGCCATTTTGGTAGACGACAGCCGGCTAGCGAACTAATTTTCTGACCGATCACAACCAATATAAAGCATCACTTAAGGCAGGTCTGCTGAACGAAGATAGCTGGGATAGAACGATAGCTTCATTAGAACAACGTTGTCACAACACGTTTCCGGCATATTCATAGCTTGTTCACACCTTCAATTTGTCAACTCTTCTCAACCAGAGGGTAATGGGTCACTAACGACTGCTGTCCGCATATGTTTCCCAATATTCTGTATCCGTACATATAAATGTCCCTGATTTTTGTGCAAAACTTCAGGCTATGAGTCATGAGCATCGAACGTCTATTTTGGATCAGAGCAGCCTCTTTATACTCCTCTCTCCGTTGTTTCAGTACCGATGTCGGCACCACATCCACGGCAGCCGAACGAGCGGGAGCCACAGGACGGCCCCTCCACCCACGCGACCTTTCGGAGGACTGACGCTCGTGCGCAAAATGTTCGTGCCTGCTGCCCAAAGACGACCTCCACCCCCGTTGCCTTCGTCACTCCAGCTGTTTAGCGGGTCACGTATACCGACCAGCGGAGTGCACCATCTGCCTATCAGTCATGAACGCTCCCCCGGGCTGTGCCACCTTGGAGGCGTTTAAGAACAGATATCGGGTAATGAGACGGAAATACACCCTCAACATCGCATCAGACGAAAGAACATTCTTGCACCATAACTCGAGGCACCTTACCTTTCCGGGCCCGCAGCACAACCCACCGCGATACTCAGAGAGGAGAACGGAAAAGACAGGAAAGGTGGGAATCACGACAAAGGACGACATGGGTTCTTCTTCTCCTTCCTAAAGGTCAAAGGACTCCAGCAGGAATGGTGCGGTGCAAGGAAGCAGGTCTCCCTCACAATCCTCCCAGCCCTTGACCTCTGCCCCCAATCTGGTCGCAGAGGCGCAGACCACCTTGGAGGACTTCGGTACTCTTTTCCCCGCGCAGGAGGAGGGCTCACCCAATTCCGTGCCAGCCAACCAGGAGGCGTTCTACCCTCACTGAGAATACACCCCAGTGGATCCCGGCCTGCTCTCAGTGTCCATGCGGACGGCATCGGACGAAAGAGCCGGAACGCCACTCACGTCTCTGTTCCTCCCCATAATCTGCCCTCTACGTTCGGAGTCGACCACCATCCGCACATACGTGGCTGATTCAGCTCCGGCTTCAGCCCCATTACCCCGCCTCCTAACGAGGACGCCCCGACGCATGTACCTCCAATATCGGCCATGGTCACGAAAATCGACAGAGTCCTCTTGACGCTCACGTCGGTGGAGACCAGATTCAAAACCTGACTCCGGTCCCTTTTCAACACCGTAGATACCAGGCTCCAAGTGGTGGAGGCAAGGGGTCGAGGATGGGAAAACCATACGGAGTACGAAAAAAAACACTATGACAAACAAGGCGGGGAGTCGGAGGACGGATGGGGCGACCTCGACCCCCAACAGGGAGGGGGGAGACATAAAGAGGAGGAACGCTCCCAGCTTTTCCCATATTCTCCCCTCCCCCCCAACCCACCCTCCGCGCACTCCAGCCTCCTCACCTCGTCCGTTCTCGACGCACACCCCTTAACCGGATGCAGACGGGCAGCTTTCGCGGCTGCAGGCCACCTCGATTCCTTTACAACCGCCACGTTTCCGGACCGTGACCATGGGCAACCCCCTCGAAATCCCTGATGACGAGGACCAGATCCGACCCTCTTCGCGAATCATTGAATAGAAGTGCTATGTGCCCCCCTTAAGCGCGACGTTTGCTGAGGGGCATGTGAGCTGCGACTATTTTGTCTACACCACAGAACCACCCAATAACCTTATCAAAGTTCGAGAGCGAGGCTCCAACCGCTGGACCTGACGAGCTAGTTCAGGGCCTCGTCCGGATGTCCTCCCCTTTTTTGCCCCCGGCGACCTCTAAGAAGCTCCCCTTCCAGCTCATTAAAAGTATCTTTGCTATCGAGCATCCAGCCAATCGAGGAGTGACCATCAGGGAGGACAGACTGTTCAACATGAAACGCATTCCAAACGCCCCCCGAAACTCCTCACGCAAACTAATGACGCCCTGCCAACCAATTCGGCACCAACGGGGATTGACTCCTGGTCAAATTCGCACTTTGCGCTCACATCGGACTGCTCCACATGCAGTGCCCTGCTAGAATTCGCAAATGCTCCAATCCTACCCCCAAGGGCACACTTCGAGGCCACCAAGAACAAGATCGCCTTCCCCCTCGATCACATTACTTCAGAAGTGCGTGCGAGGGATCTCCAGCTGCGCTTGCAGGTCGCTCAAGACCTGCGGGGCTACTTTCTCGGCGCTGCGCTGACGGGGCTTCTGGCTGCCGCATCCGTGATCCCGTCGTGACAGACTGCACACGAGTTACACCACAGTCACTGCGTTATTTATCAGAGCTCACCACAGGTTCCATCCTCAAACTTCTAGCAGGTTCCCTGATCGCGGCGGCTCAGTGGAGGTACAAAATTTGCCTTCAGAGTGGACGAGCTCGGTCTAGAGTCTGTTCGCGAAGCCCTTCTAGCGGGATCAGTTTTTGAACCCCTACTCATCACCAATGAGACGATCGTAAATGCTTTCCAGGCGCGTGAAAACTTCCTAAGCAGGACTGAAGTTATCTCCTTTATGGCCCCCTCCACTTCCGGCTTCACAACCCGTGCACCACAGTCCCCACCCCAGAAGAAGGTCGCGCGGAGTGCATTTCGTGACCAACGTAGTGTCCCGCCAAGTTCCTTTCGTGGCTAAGGCGGGGTCGCGAGAAAAATGGTTCAATCCCACAGCGGTAGACAAGCATCTCGGTGTCCACCCAGCGTCCCGGCATTGGGTCATGCAACCCCAAGGAAGCCGCGGGGGCCCCAGTAGCTCACATACAGGATCAGGGCCCATTTCTCCACTACCTCCTGGCCCCGGGGACGAGACCAGAGGGTCCAAAGGAGAAGAGATTGGGGAGACACATCAGCCAAACGACTTCCCCCCCCCGCATCAAGTCTACGGGGGACTACGGACAACGGGACCGCCCTCCTTTCCGTACGTACTGACGCCATTCCGACGCCATTACTCGCCTCTGCTCGCTTCAATACTCAGACGGCGTCAGTATTGGCACTCTTTCAAAAGACTCGCTTCCTTGTCGCCTTAGCGGCGGCGAACAGAGTATCTAAGATTGCAGCCATGGCACGTATGGAACTACATTTCGCCAGGAAACCGCCATGCGTGCTCTTACTGACCGCTGACAAGTTCCTGTACGAAAAACAAACCATCACCCACGCGCGCCGCTCATCTCTATCGCCTCACTGCTGCCGGACGGCCGGGTGCACGCCCTGTTCCCCATGACTGGTCTCAAAGCCTACGTAGCACGGTGTCCGTCAAACCATGACTTTTTGTTCATTCATCCTACTTCAGGTAAATCACCCAAAGCGTCGTCGGTGATGCACCACATCTGCTCGCTTATCAATGATGCCACACCGAACGCTTTCACTAAAGCTCACGACGCCAGAAAGTATGCCTCATCTTACGCTTGGACGCTTGGGGTCCCTCTCCCAGACATCATATCCAAGGCGTTCTGGAAATCGCCCCACGTGTTCGTACAGAAGTACCTACTTACAGTGGATAAAGCCTACCAAACCTTGCGTCTCACTAGGTACCAGGTAGATAAGCCTTCTCGTTTCCAATGTTTATGACAATTACATCAGCTAATGCCAGAAACTTTGCTACGTATTATAGAATACGTACATGACTATCTTACCACATTGTTCGGAGGCACGCAACGAAAAGACTTCAGGTCATGAATTACGTTCGAGTATTGAGTATATAATTACTTTATCCTACTCAAGGAACTACAACGTTACCATAGGAGCTATTGTACACACTGTCGATACGGATCTAATTAGGATTATATTGCCACTACATGATCGTTCACCCACTCTCATACTGTTGGGCAAAAGGTATGAATTACGAACTTCTCATTTGCTTGGTCAAAACTCGAGCCCAGCATATTATTTTTGGCGCTATGAGCGAACAGATATACTGCCGTCGGCACTACGCAAATATTTGTATGCCACACATTAATTGGGCGCTCAAACTCGAGGCCCGCATATTATTTTTTTTGCGCTAAAAGCTACTTTAGTTTGCTGTTGTTGGCACTGAGCAATACTTGAAATTGCCTATAATTACAGTCATTCCTCCATTTATACAAATGTGTTATCATTCCTTACACGGCAAGCGCTTCTTTGAAACCAATCAGTTTCAGATGCAGCCGATCCATTCTATTTATGTGCTCTTCTGGCATAGACCAGCTTGCACTACATGATGGTATTTTCTATGCTAGCACTATGGCTCCTACGAATTATAGAGAAAATAATTTTTGTTATCTCGATTCTCTCGATAGTAAGCTATTTCTCTGTAATGTAGTAAGAGTCAAAGAGGGCCTCCTCCTTCCCCTGATATCTTGAAGAAACAACGGTTACCACAAGGCTTTCCTTTACATCACAGCCCAGAAAATCTGTACCCCCTGCTTCCATCAAGCCCCACGCTGGCAGTCCCTCGGTTTTTCTGACAGGAAGCCGTTTTTCACGAGCTCTCATGAATGCCGGGGTATGGCAACCCTCACTTATATAGGGCGGGAGATTATTCGGATCGTCGATAAAGTCGCAAGACATATGACCCCGAATGTCGGCGATATAGTCGCAAAACATAGAAACGCCGATTTTGTTGAAAATGTAGAACACATGAAGAATCGAGAAAATTCGAAGAAAAGACAAAATTTTGATTGTTTTTTTAAATGTTGAGACATATAAAATGTTGAAAACAGTCTAAAACTACTTCCGACGTATGTTATCAAGATTCGCTCAAAAATCGTCTCTGTAATGTTTCCTCATCAAGATTCATTCAAATCAAAACAGGAGCGCATGCTAACACTATGGCTCTTACTTCATTACAAAGAAATAGCTTTTCATCGACCGAATCGAAATAACAAAAGTTATAATGTCTCTCTGGCTGTTCAATCTCTATATGAATGGAGTAGTCAGGGAGGTGAGGCGAGTGTAATGGGTCGTGGCTTGGAGCTGTTGGAAACGAATGGGCGTAGTTGTCAGTTGAGCCAGTTACTGTTTGCGGATGATACGGCGCTGGTGACAGATTCAGAAGAGAAGCTGTGTATGCTAGTTTCTGAGTTTGGTAGAGTGTGTGAGAGGAGGAAGCTTCGAGTGAACGTGGGTGAAAGTAAAATAATGATATAATTGAGGAATGGCAATGCGAGCAGAATAATGCCCTCCTAAATGGAGAGTTATTGGAGGAAGTTCAGTGTTCGACGTATCTGGGTTCCCAGGTGGAGAAGATTGAACTAGTGGGATTTGGGGTGGATGGATGATTTATTATTTATTCAGATGATTGATTTTATAGATCTTTAACACTTTTTTTTATTATTTCCTATTCCCCGGGGCTCTAGTATTTATTTGTGCCTTTTTTTCGTGGTGATCAATTTTTTATTTGTTATATAATTATGTATCGTTAGACGCCCGCAGGTGCTCTATGTGGACTATGCGATCTGTTAGTTTGTCTAGTCCAACCTATAGTGGGAGAATTTGCGCTCTCTCGGGCGCCTAGTGAATGTCCGAGCACAGCTAGGCGTTTTGATGGCTAAAGGTGAAATAAAGTTTGTTGTTGATCTTAGAGAGTGGAAGTCTTGAATGGTACTGTGCGTGGAGGGGACGAGTCAGGTTGAGGCGAGTGGAGACGAGCCGACTGGCGGGACGACGAGTCGAAACGAACCGAGGCTGGTTGAGACTAGGTGACCCGGGAATGGGGGGTACTCGTAGGACCCACGGGACTCAAGGGACCCGGTGGCTTCGGGAACTCGGGGGACTTGAAAGACCAGGAGGATTTGGGGGGACCCACTTGAACCCTTCCGGGGCTCTTAGGGACACCCTTGAGTTCCTTTGGGACCCCCTTGAGAAACTTTGGGACCCGCTTGAGGCCCCTCTGAACCCTGGGATCCCTGCTTCCCTCCCCCCACGCTGTAAAACCCACACACGGATAAATGTATACATGTGGAATGCTTGAGTAGAACAATTAATTATTACAGTCCGCGGATTACTGGCACAGAGGGCGAGGGTTGCGTCGAGATCAGTCGAAACATGTTGAGGCGAGTCGAGTAGGTCGCGACGAGCCGAGACTGGCCGAAATGATTCGAGACAAGCCGAGATGAGCTGAGACGAGGGGTCCCGGGGAGCTCGGGAAGACCAGGGGGACTTGGGTTACCCTCCTGGATTCATCGGGCCCTTATGGGACCCAAGGGACCTATGCCCTCCCCACCCTATCCTCATAAACAATAAGTGCGAAATCAATATTCTGAGCAGTTTTCCTGCACATGTCGAACCTGCCCTAACGTTCTTCTTCATGATCCACAATTTTGTCATGTATAATAATGCTGGTGTATTTGTGCGGGAGTTCCCGTTTGTGATTTTGTGAAAATTTGTTTAATCTTCAGTCTGTGCTCGCTCGCGCGTGCACGTACCATATGCAGTTTCTGGGGTTGACCTGGATTGCGTAGCTCTAAAACCTTGAGACGCGTTGCGGTTGGAGTTGATCTAATCCGTGAAGCCATAGACCTTGTACCAATTTCGACGAAACTATCTGCGCGCACTAGCGCGCGTGCATGTTACTCTTGGAGTTCGGAGTGGTTGGAGGCGGGGATTCGTTTCGTCTGAGTCTTACCTGAAAAAATGAAGTGTACTATAATCAATCTAGACCGCGTAGCGTTCTAGGTCGTGTTGCCAGTTGCTGTCTAAGCTGACTTGTCCGTGTATGCCGTAAACCTTCTTCCGGTCTCGACGATGCTACCTGTACGCACTAGCGTGCGTACATATTACTCTTGAAGTTCTAAATGAGTGGAAGCGGAAGTCCGTTTCGTCTAAGCGTTTTTCTTATTCGCAACAGCGTGCGTCTCACATTGCTACAATTTTCAAATTTTTCTAACTTTGAAAGCATTGTTTTTTTCTCGCACACTGAGGCGTGCGAGCCTACTGAAATCCATGATCATCGAGCTCTACGGGGGAGTCTATTATGACTCGCGTTGTGGCTCTGGTGGAACCGAGGCTCAAATCAAAGCTACAAGTTAGTACCTACGCGATACGATTTCTGATATTCTATCTCATATTTTTGGCAGCATTGTTACATCGCTTACTGCTTTTTCAATCATTACCAATGGTGACACCTCGATCTCTGTCTTCAATGATGCCAATAGTGTTCTTTCCGGACATAAAGTAGTTGTGCTTGGGATTGTGATGATCTATGTGCATAACTTTACATTTGTCGACATTGTATTCCATTCGTCAATTTTCTGACTAATCAACATTTTCGGTCAAGTCCCTAATTGAAGATGCTGACATAGAGATAGTCCTGGTGGATTCTGTGTTGATTTTGAGGGAAGTGGTGGGTAGGCTGATTGATGTGCAGGTGTTGAGAAGGGAGGGTGGATAAATGTTGGATCATCTACAGGTGGGAAGAAGTTTGGTGCTGGAGAAGGGGTGGAAGGTCAACGAAGGAGTGGACGGAGGAAGAGAAGTAATGAATGTGAGTGAATTGAATGTGGAAAGCAGAGCTGAACAGTTTCAGCAGGCGCTGCCAAAGGAATATGATACTTTGAGATGGAAAGGCCTGAAGAATGTTGAGTAAAAATTCTAGACGTTGAGAGATACGATGTGGCGATGTTTGCGAAATGTGTTTGGTGGGCGGGTGTAGGAGGAAGGGTTGCGAGTGGTGGAACGCTGAAGTTTGGAATGCCGGTGACAGCGAAGAGAAGAGCATTTAATGCGTGGTAGTGCAAGCGAGAAGAGCTCTTGAGTGATTGCAGGGACGCTAATGCTAGGTTGAGTAGACGGTTGAAATATCATTTGAAGACAACGAGAGGTTCTGGATAGAAGTGAATGAGTGAGTAAGGAGGAGATGGTAGATATGTTAATGAGTGTCGATGAACGGAAGACATGGACCGAGTACTTTGAGAAGTTGTGTGTTAAGAATGTCAGAGAGGCTGGCATTGTTGCTCCAAGTGGTGATACACGAATGCTTGTTCTGTGAATAGAAATTATTGCCGGCGTTACTGGAAATGAAGTGAAGGAGGCGGTAGAAGTGATGAAGCAAAAAAGTCCCTGGCTTTGACAGCGTTGCGACGGAGAGCCACAAAAAGGAACAGAGTAACAGGAGTGGAATGGCTTGTTAGGTTCTAGATCTTTATTGTGAGTTGGGCGTTATGCCAATTGAGTGTCGCAGTGCTTGAATAGAAGCGGTGAAGCGGGCTGTAGGAGGAGAGACGTCTGTGTGGAGGTAACAAAATAGCGTGCAACGGATAGGCGTGAGTGAGAAATTATTGTGAATGGGTATAATTTCATGGGACTTTGTCTTCTGCGCCTTTCGAATCTCATTAAAGAACGAGATGATAGCGGGTGGAATCAGGGGGACCCTGCAATTGTGACGCAGCGAGAGCAAACCAGTGCAGTACCAGTTGTCCTCACTCAAAGTTTGAGTGGCGGGGTCCTCGTCGGACCTTTTAACGCTAACGGGCTACGTTATGTGATGTGTACGAGTGCAAGAGAGGTGCGAGGTGCGTCTTTCCATCAGTCACATTTCCTTTTATGAGATTCGGCCTTGCGTCTGTATTTGATATCCCGGCTTATTGCCAGAAAGAGTTGCCCGGACCGGTGATCCTGAAGCCTCGTCCGCCTACGCAAACCAGACACATCATTTAATTAATTTGGGCATTGCTCACTAACCGTTCTTAGAAAACAAACAAATAGGCTGCTAGCAGATAGCGAGTTACAATGTTTCACGAGTGCCAGCGGTCGGGACGCATTGGAGGACAAAAGCGCATTTTTCGGAGACTTTGTGGTATGACGTTCTACGTTCAAAACGATATTTCCCAATGCTTCTAAGTTACAAGTCGTTATTTTTGAAGTTTTTTTGTGCTGTTCCCATGCATGAGATCCCCAACAATGATTGTAGATCGCGTGCATGAGATCCCCAACAATGATTGTAGATCGCGTGCATGAGATCCCCAACAATGATTGTAGATCGCGTGCATGAGATCCCCAACAATGATTGTAGATCGCGTGCATGAGATCCCCAACAATGATTGTAGATCGCGTGCATGAGATCCCCAACAATGATTGTAGATC